>CM069441.1:10262853-10540353 GCA_035610835.1 Ophiura sarsii
TCACATTTCCTCATTAACCCCCTGTCTCCACACCACATTACATCATTACACACAACCCCCATTCGTCACCGCCCCCGCCCGCCCCGCCCCGTGGCATATCTCAACCCCAAGGCCAAAAGTTCCCCGCCCGCTACTAATTCAACGCCAAGGCGTAACTTTAACCATCTCCCGTAGCGCGGCGTATTTCTCCAATATGTGTCCGCCCGCGTGTTACATACAGTATCAAATCCCACATCTGACACCATCGTTACGCAATTTAACAATACATTTTTTTATTTCTTTATTTCTTTATTAACCCCATCCCAAACCACATAACCCTAATAAACGCCAGGCCCTAAGGGTATCATTACACACACAACCCCTAACCGTCACCGCTCCCGCCCCGTGGCTTATGCAACCCCAAGGCCTAAACCGTAACCAACTCCCGTGGCGCAGCGTATTTCTTCAATATTTGTCCGCCCGCGTGTGTAGGGTGCGTGGGTGTAGTGCGTGTGCGCGTTTATTTTGCATGGCGCAAATGCGACGCGTTATGTGCTACGCGCCGAATGCATGGTTACAGTGTACGCAGAGAAAAACAAACATGAAATAGTCTCAAAAGCCGGGCTGAAAAGGCCTTAAATTGCCATAATTTTGCTCATATCTCGGTCAATTCTGTACGGTTTTCGGCCATTTATAGCTTATAACCCGTGTCCGGTCATTATTTAGTATCAGTGAAATATTCACGGCTTTAAAATGCAAAATGAGAAAGCCTTTTCAGGATACACACATACACACATACATCTTACTATAATTCACCGTATGTTGTATGTATGTATGTATGTATGTGTGTATGTATCCTGAAAAGGCTTTCTCATTTTGCATCTTAAAGCCGTGAATATTGCACTGATAATAGATGATGTCTTGAGACAGGTTATAAGCTATAAATGGCCGAAAACCGTACAGAATTGACCGAGATATGAGCAAAATGATGTCCAATTTAGGCCTTTTCAGCCCGGCTTTTGAGACTAATTTCTACGGGCCATGTTTGTTTTTCTCTGCGTACACTGTAACCATGCAGTCGGCGCGAGTTACACATAGCGCGCAGCAGTGCGCCATGCAAAATAAACGCGCACACACGCACTACACCCACGCACCCCTACACACGTGGACGGGCAAATATTGGAGAAATACGCTGCGCCACGGGAGTTGGTTTCGGTTTAGGCCTTGGGGTTGCATAAGCCACGGGGCGGGGCGGGGCGGTTAGGGGTTGTGTGTAATGATCCCTTTAGGGCCTAGGTTATGCTATGGTTATGTAGTTTGGGATGGGGTTAATAAAGAAATGTATTATTAAATTGCGTAACGATGGTGTCAGATGTGGGATTTGATACTGTATGTGACACGCGGGCGGACAAATATTGGAGAAGTACGCCGCGCTACGGGAGATAGTTAAGGTTAGGCCTTGGCGTTGAGATAAATTGCGGGCGGGGAACTTTGGGCTTTGGGCTTGAGGTATGCCACGGGGAGGGGCGGGGGGGGGGGGGGGGGCGGTGACGAATGGGGGTTGTGTGTAATGATGTAATGTGGTTTGGGAGACAGGGGGTTAATGAAAAAATGTGATGCTAAATTGCGTAACGGATATGCCACTGGACGGGGGCGGGCCGGGAGGGGACACGGAGGGGGAGGGACGGGTGGGGTACGGGAGATGGTTAAGGTTTAGGCCTTGGTGTTGAAATATGCCACGGGCGTGTGCGGGCGGGGGGTAATTTTCAACAAAAAAATTAATTTAAATTTAAAAACTTTTGAATTAGGCTACAAAGCCTTTTGATTTAAAACAAAAATGTTTTAAATATTGTTCTATTCCTATGTGTTTCGTTATAAATTTTCAACACTTTATTTTTGTAGGTGTCTATCTGGTAGGCCCTACTCCCTAGCGGGAGAGCCCGTCCGCAGGACGGGCGTGCCGCTAGTCTTACTATAATTCACCGTATGTTGTATGTATGTATGTATGTATGTGAGTATGTATGTATCCTGAAAAGGCTTTCTCATTTTGCATTTTAAAGCCGTGAATATTTCACTGATACTAAATAAAGACCGGACACGGGTTATAAGCTATAAATGGCCGAAAACCGTACAGAATTGACCGAGATATGAGCAAAATGATGTGCAATTTAGGCCTTTTCAGCCCGGCTTTTGAGACTAATTTCTACGGGCCATGTTTGTTTTTCTCTGCGTACACTGTAACCATGCAGTCGGCGCGCGTTACACATAGCGCGCAGCAGTGCGCCATGCAAAATAAACGCGCACACGCACTACACCCACGCACCCCTACACACGCGGGCGGGCCAATATTGGAGAAATACGCTGCGCCACGGGAGTTGGTTTCGGTTTAGGCCTTGGGGTTGCATAAGCCACGGGGCGGGGGCGGGGCGGTTAGGGGTTGTGTGTAATGATCCCTTTAGGGCCTAGGTTATGCTATGGTTATGTAGTTTGGGATGGGGTTAATAAAGAAATGTATTATTAAATTGCGTAACGATGGTGTCAGATGTGGGATTTGATACTGTATGTGACACGCGGGCGGACAAATATTGGAGAAGTACGCCGCGCTACGGGAGATAGTTAAGGTTAGGCCTTGGCGTTGAGATAAATTGCGGGCGGGGAACTTTGGGCTTTGGGCTTGAGGTATGCCACGGGGAGGGGCGGGGGGGGGGGGGGGGGCGGTGACGAATGGGGGTTGTGTGTAATGATGTAATGTGGTTTGGGAGACAGGGGGTTAATGAAAAAAATGTGATGCTAAATTGCGTAACGGATATGCCACTGGACGGGGCCGGGAGGGGACAGGGAGGGGGAGGGACGGGTGGGGTACGGGAGATGGTTAAGGTTTAGGCCTTGGTGTTGAAATATGCCACGGGGCGTGTGCGGGCGGGGGGTAATTTTCAAAAAAAAATTAAATTGAAATTTAAAAACTTTTGAATTAGGCTACAAAGCCTTTTGATTTAAAACAAAAATGTTTTAAATATTGTTCTATTCCTATGTGTTTCGTTATAAATTTTCAACACTTTATTTTTGTAGGTGTCTATCTGGTAGGCCCTACTCCCTAGCGGGAGAGCCCGTCCGCAGGACGGGCGTGCCGCTAGTCTTACTATAATTCACCGTATGTTGTATGTATGTATGTATGTATGTGAGTATGTATGTATCCTGAAAAGGCTTTCTCATTTTGCATTTTAAAGCCGTGAATATTTCACTGATACTAAATAAAGACCGGACACGGGTTATAAGCTATAAATGGCCGAAAACCGTACAGAATTGACCGAGATATGAGCAAAATGATGTGCAATTTAGGCCTTTTCAGCCCGGCTTTTGAGACTAATTTCTACGGGCCATGTTTGTTTTTCTCTGCGTACACTGTAACCATGCAGTCGGCGCGCGTTACACATAGCGCGCAGCAGTGCGCCATGCAAAATAAACGCGCACACGCACTACACCCACGCACCCCTACACACGCGGGCGGGCCAATATTGGAGAAATACGCTGCGCCACGGGAGTTGGTTTCGGTTTAGGCCTTGGGGTTGCATAAGCCACGGGGCGGGGGCGGGGCGGTTAGGGGTTGTGTGTAATGATCCCTTTAGGGCCTAGGTTATGCTATGGTTATGTAGTTTGGGATGGGGTTAATAAAGAAATGTATTATTAAATTGCGTAACGATGGTGTCAGATGTGGGATTTGATACTGTATGTGACACGCGGGCGGACAAATATTGGAGAAGTACGCCGCGCTACGGGAGATAGTTAAGGTTAGGCCTTGGCGTTGAGATAAATTGCGGGCGGGGAACTTTGGGCTTTGGGCTTGAGGTATGCCACGGGGAGGGGCGGGGGGGGGGGCGGTGACGAATGGGGGTTGTGTGTAATGATGTAATGTGGTTTGGGAGACAGGGGGTTAATGAAAAAAATGTGATGCTAAATTGCGTAACGGATATGCCACTGGACGGGGCCGGGAGGGGACAGGGAGGGGGAGGGACGGGTGGGGTACGGGAGATGGTTAAGGTTTAGGCCTTGGTGTTGAAATATGCCACGGGGCGTGTGCGGGCGGGGGGTAATTTTCAAAAAAAAATTAAATTGAAATTTAAAAACTTTTGAATTAGGCTACAAAGCCTTTTGATTTAAAACAAAAATGTTTTAAATATTGTTCTATTCCTATGTGTTTCGTTATAAATTTTCAACACTTTATTTTTGTAGGTGTCTATCTGGTAGGCCCTACTCCCTAGCGGGAGAGCCCGTCCGCAGGACGGGCGTGCCGCTAGTCTTACTATAATTCACCGTATGTTGTATGTTTGTATGTTTGTATGTTTGTATGTGTGTATCCATAAAAGGCTCCCTCATTTAACGCCTAAACGCCGTGAACGTTGAACTGATGAAAGATGATTATAATGTGAGTGTTATAAGCTATAAATGGCCGAAAACCGTACAGAATTGACCGAGATATGAGCAAAATTATGGCAATTTAGGGCCTTTTCAGCCCGGCTTTTGAGACTAATTTCTACGGGCCATGTTTGTTTTTCTCTGCGTACACTGTAACCATGCAGTCTGCGCGCGGAGCACATAACGCGTCGCAGTGCGCCATGCAAAATAAACGCGCACACGCACGCACCCTACACACGCGGGCGGGCACTCGGAGAAATACGCTGCGTCACACGGGGTTGGTTATGGTTTAGGCCTTGGGGTTGAGATACGCCACGGGGCGGGGGCGGAGACGGGAGCGGGCGGGACGGCTGGGCGGGCGGGGGGGGGAGGGCGGCAGCGGGTCATAAGGTAACGAAATAATGTGGTTTCTGGTAAAACAAAACATGATATGGTGAATCTAAATTACATAACATGGTGTCAGATGTGGGATTTGATACTGTTTGTGACACGCGGGTGGACAAATATTGGAGAAATACGCCGCGCTACGGGAGATGGTTAAAGTGAGGCCTTGGCGTTGAGATAAGCCACGGGGCGGGGAACTTTAGGCCTTTGGGGTTGAGATATGCCACGGGGCGGGCGGGGGCGGTGACGAATGGTGGTTGTGTGTAATGATGTAATGTGGTTTGGGAGGCAGGGGGTTAATGAAGAAATGTGATGCTAAATTGCGTAACGGATATGCCACGGGGCGGGGGCGGGCGGGGGCGTGCGGGGGAGTGCGCGGTGCGCGGGGGCGGGCCGGGAGGCCACAGGGAGGTGGAGGGACGGTTGGGGTACGGGAGATGGTTAAGGTTTAGGCTTTGGTGTTGAAATATGCCACGGGGCGTGTGCGGGCGGGGGGTAATTTTCAAAAAAAAATTTAATTGAAATTTAAAAACTTTTGAATTAGGCTACAAAGCCTTTTGATTTAAAACAAAAATGTTTTAAATATTGTTCTATTCCTATGTGTTTCGTTATAAATTTTCAACACTTTATTTTTGTAGGTGTCTATCTGGTAGGCCATATACTCCCTAGCGGGAGAGCCCGTCCGCAGGACGGGCGTGCCGCTAGTACATACAACATACGGTGAATTATAGTAAGACTAGCGGCTCGCCCGTCCTTCGGACGGGCTCTCCCGCTAGGGAGTAGGGCCTACCAGATAGAACACCTACACAATTTATGACGACACATAGGAATAGAACAATATTTAAAACATTTTTGTTTTAATTCAAAAGTTTAAAAGTTTTCAAATTTCAATTAAAAGACCCCCGCCCGCCCACCCCGTGGCATATTTCAACTCCAAGACCTAGACCTTAACCATCTCCCGTACCCCATCCCCCTCCCCCACCCTGTCCCCGCCCGCCCGCCCCCACCCGAACCCCCTGTCTCCACACCACATTACATCATTACACACAACCCCATTCGTCACCGCCCCCGCCCGCCCCGCCCGTGGCATATCTCAACCCCAAGGCCAAAAGTTCCCCGCCCGCTACTTATCTCAACGCCAAGGCCTAACTTTAACCATCTCCCGTAGCGCGGCGTATTTCTCCAATATGTGTCCGCCCGCGTGTTACATACAGTATCAAATCCCACATCTGACACCATCGTTACGCAATTTAATAATACATTTCTTTATTTCTTTATTAACCCCATCCCAAACCACATAACCCTAATAAACGCTAGGCCCTAAGGGTATCATTACACACAACCCCTAACCGTCACCGCTCCCGCCCGTGGCTTATGCAACCCCAAGACCTAAACCGTAACCAACTCCCGTGGCGCAGCGTATTTCTCCAATATTTGTCCGCCCGCGTGTGTAGGGTGCGTGGGTGTAGTGCGTGTACGCGTTTATTTTGCATGGCGCAATGCGACGCGTTATGTGCTACGCGCCGACTGCATGGTTACAGTGTACGCAGAGAAAAACAAACATGAAATAGTCTCAAAAGCCGGGCTGAAAAGGCTTTGGATTTCCCGCTTTTGCTCATATCTTGGTCAATTCTGTACGGTTTTCGGCCATTTATAGCTTATAACCTGTCTCAAGACATCTTCTAGTATCAGTGAAATATTCACGGCTTTAAAATGCAAAATGAGAAAGCCTTTTCAGGATACATACATATTCATCTTTTATTGTATCAAACCACGTCATTACATATAATATAACATGCGGATAATATTGAAACAATAGTATACTTAAATGGAAACAAATTAAAGCAAATAGAGACACAAAGATATCATAAGACCAGAACCAAATCAAAATAGAGTTCTAGTGAGGCAATTGCTAGATAATGCAAGTTGATAGAGCAGCCTAAAGCCGAAATATTTTTCTCGTGCGCATTTTCCAAATAATATTCGAGCCGAGTCATCGCGCTAATGCTAAGATATCTTGCAATCGTCTTACTTTTCCTCGTTGAAAATCCCAAAAGTTTGAACCCCGTAGTGACCCTTTTGTGTATACATCCCAAACTGCCAATAACAATAATGATGGTTTTACATGAGTAGGTGGTGTCTAAAGAGATTAGTTCATTAAGCGGTTGGTAGTAATTGAATTTAGTTTTGTAACAGGTATCAACAAACGCATCAAATGGCACAGCAATTTCAATGATAAAAGCTTTCATGGTCTGCTTGTCATAAATGAGGATATCTGGTTTACGGTGTTGTATGATATTGAAATCTGTTCTGCTATCAAATAGGTCACCGGTGATGATCTTGTTGTTCACAACTTCAGCCTGTGGGTGTTTCTTTTTGATTTCCTCATAAATATGGTTAACTATTCTGTCATGCCTAGCACTGTATATGTTTTTATATTGCATACAACCATTCATAATATGAGATACGGTATCGGATGGGTTATTGCATATTTTGCACGATTTTGAGTATGTGTTCGGGTAGTATTTGTGAAGAAGAGAATTACATTCTAATAGTTGCATACGTGATTTAAAAGTGAATTGGACCAGTGTATCATTAATTGCTAGATTACTCTGATAGCTGGCAGATAAATGATGATCGATATTATTCGTTTTAAAAATCCGTCCCTGAGACTCAAGAGTCTGCAGTCTGTGAACTCGTCTGTTTATGTGGGATTGTTTAAGGTGGTTGCATAGGGCAGTATGTGAACTAAATACGAGATCAACATCATTGTCTTCTTTAGCGACAATAGCATATACGTCATTGTAATATTCTAGCGTTAAGCCTTCGTGAATGCATAGCTCGTTTAATTCGACCCAAATTGACTTGGGCCAATTGACCTTGCTCACTTTGATGACTCTGCCATTCGCATCCACCTTAAACTTACCAAACAGCATATCTTCATCATTTGATTGATTGCTAGCTTTTCTTTTAGACATATGAAGTTCAAACGATGCCCTTGCACTGAATTTGGTTTGTGCGTCATCAGAGTTTAGGCACTGAAGCAAAAAGGAGATCTTTTTGGCCACATACATGGTTGTCGGTTGTAAAACTCCTAAGCCACCCTTAGTCCGAGGAATGAATACTATGTCCCTGTTGGAAGATTTGTTAAGATTTAACCACCCACGAATGTATTCAACAATGCAGTTCTCCATGTCCAAGAGCCTTTTCAAAGGAAACGTGATATTGCAAAAATAGAAGCCCAATTTGGAGATAGCCATGTCATTTATAGCTTGAATTTTGGCAACTATAGGTAAAGAACATTCATTGATCTTTTTCAATGTGTCACTAAATTCCTTAATGATTGAATTTAGTTGGGAATCTGAAGCTTTGTCGTCAAGGCTAATATCGTAACCCAAGTAGGTATATTTACCGTTTTTACCTAATTTTGGTATTAGCTGGCCCTGGATATTGATCTGTAAATCAGACGTTTTATCACGTTTACTCCAATTGTTACCGGTACGTTGCCCATGGAGAATAGCACATTTTTTATGTTTAACACTCATGCCGGTTGCTTCCACAAATGTTCCGGTCTTGTCACACATGTCTATGAGAATATTCTCTTGTGTACTACAAATTGATATATCATCTACATAACCTTGTGTCGGATTGGGAACAACAGGCACATGATTGTTATCTATCATCCACCTTAACCATATGTCGATTGCCTGTTCAAAAACAATCACTGAATGTGGGCACCCTTGAATTATCCCCCTCTGTCTATGGATAAAATCTGTAAACCCCGAGCTTGATTCAACTTGAAAGTACGAGTCGGTATAGATATTTTCAGTTAATTTGACGAGTGTTTCAGGATAACCATAAACTCTGAGTGAGTCGATCATGAACTTGTGATTAATACTACCAAATGCATCAGCTAAATCAATAAATGTGATGTACAGTTTGCCCGATTGGTGACGAAAATCTGAGATAGAGCTTTTGAGACAGAAAACATGTTCCTGCAACCCATTACGAGGTAAAGACCCTTTTTGTTTATGTGAAAGTCTATAGTTATCAACAATCCATGGAATGGTTCTCCTCTGTAATAGTTTCATGAATAGTTTGTATACTGTTACAAGCAAAGATATCGGCCTCCACTCTGACAGGTCAATAGAATCGATGCTTGATTTGGGAATTAGTTTGATTGTAGCCTTTTTCCAGTCTTTGGGAACCATGCAGTTAGCTAGACAAGTGTTAAATATTGACACCAGTTGTGGAACACATTGTGGTAGACATGACTTGAAGTCACCGTATGAGAGGCGATCATATCCTGGAGCACTATTGTTAGGCAATGATTTAAGAGTTTCTCTTACTTCTGGCTCAGTAACCGGTTTTATCAAATCATCACTAGGACTTGGATCAGGTATCGTAATGTTGTTGTTTATACGGTTCCATGGTGCAGCACGAGGATCCCAATCGGTGTTGCTACGGCTTTTGTCCTTGTAAAATTCATGGACGCGCTCCTTCTGTACAGGGCACTTAGCCGGTGGGTTCTCAACATTTCCTTGGCGGATAATTTGAATTGCACGCTTTTTGTTGGATTTCCATAGTTCAGTGAGTTTTGCCTTGGTTACAGTACGCTGATTTGGATTGTTATTGGTACAGTTATTACGTGGAAATTTCGTTTGGATTTCGTTGCGAACAAACTGGATTCTTGATTTAATTATATCAAGAAGTGTGTCCTTTGATGAACTAGGATCTGGCCTGCTGTAGTCGAGGATGGGATATTTGCTCAGAATACGACATGAGAATCTGAGAAATGATATGCTGAATTCGGAACCATTTGGTTTTGATCGTTGAAATTCACCACCATCAAAGAAGATGCTTGTTAGTAATCCAATCAGATTCCACCATTTTCGGGGATCCGGGTGAATATAATTCAAGTCCTTACCATGCACTGAATCTGCTAGATCCGATCTGAATTTAGATTCAACTGTTTCAAAGTCCTCCCATCCGTCATTGGATAGGGGTGCTGGGCGGCCATATTGCCCAACGAGTTGATCCCTTATGGCTTCCGGGGTTTCACGATTAGCTTGTGGTATATCCCGTTTGATTCTCCCTGATCTCATTGCATCCTTGTACGCCGTCTTTATGTTCCTCTCCATCTCCATATAAGCACTAACGTTTACCAGGGTAGTCACCAGGGATGCTGATGCCAAGATGCAGATGTAGATCCAATTTTTCATGGATTTTCGGGAGGATCTCGTAACATCGACCACTCCCGACGCCATCTTGACATACATACACATACACACATACATACATACATACATACAACATACGGTGAATTATAGTAAGATAATGTTTCCGCGGTAGGGATATTTATTTTCTATTCGACATCGTCACATCAAAGAAAATGGCGGCGATTCTAGTTATTGTACTCCCGTATATCACCATAATGTTTTATATACTCCATAACGCTCCGTCGCTGATCGCAAGCGTGGATCACCGTTTTTCCAATCAAGGGGCGTCATTATGTTGTGCCGTAGTTTACTACCCATGTGTGTGAGCGGAAAGAGTTAAAGCGTAGTAGAGCATGAAACTATAGCGTATTGATATGAGTCCCCCAAACGCCGCTATACGCAATTCATTGTCAATTCAGTTTTGTGCAGCGCTAGGCTATTTTATGTTTGGTCTCGCCCCTAGAGATTGCCTTAGCTGAAATTTGTGTTTGCGATTACGTCTTCATTAAGTCATCAATGGATTCCAGATTTTGTGAGCATGTACAAATCGCCAATAACTTGGACGAGTTCAAAGTTGGGGTTAATCTGCCTCATATGAGTAAAAATATTTTTTTACCTTGAGAATGCATATTTTCTTAGTACAAGTACAACGATGGTTGATGAGCGTTGCTATTTTTATTTTATGTTTACATAACAAACAGAGTCCCCCGACTTGTCGCGGTTTTAGTTATACCATTGTAATACATGCTATTACACCATACGGTAATATTAAAGACTGGGGGATGTAATCTATTCAAAATCATTGCCAAAGTTGGCCACATCGTTAGTTCGTAAAGCACTACGAATGTCGACGCTATTTCGAACGTAGGTATATGTTCATAAAATTTTGAAAATAAAATTATCTCTTTGAAAATGGAATACATGTACATGGAAACAAAGTACTTTACAATAAAAAATGATGGTTCAACCAGGGAGGTGTAATAGTATTAACATCTCTCTGGTTCAACCATGTCTGCAGGCTGAATGGTTATAACCAAAAGTAGTTTGCCTCATATTGCTGAAAACTGGGCAAATCATGCACATTTTAAACCATTTTAGGTAAAAAACGGTTTACTTTCATGTCTAGATACTTGTGCGGGGTTATATAGACATACATAAGTGAATACATCCTAGCCACATCGTACTACATCGCTGTATTCATCTAGGTAAACATGGAGTTTTCTACATATTTTGGTCAACTAATTTTCAAAAAAATGTCGCCCTCTGTAGTCAATGATATGATCATCCCTAGCTGATAGGCTATACCTTTTAATTGAATATATTATCGACTCGCACATAGAAACGATCGGTTCTTTAAAATAAAATAAAAATTATCCAAACATTAATAATGATATTTGCGTCCATTTTCAAAATTTTGACATTTGTCGGTCAGACCAAGGAGTTATTATAATAACTCCTTGGTCAGACTCAGGCCTACTTAATTAATTGACTTTTTTGTATCACCGATCTCATACGTACCCCCAAAAATGAATTATTTAACCAAATAATGGTATTTGGGCTAATTTTTCAAATTTTGATATTTGTCGGTCAAGCCGAGAATTTAAAAAAAAATTGTTATGATTTCTATGCGAATGACTTTTTTGTCGTCAAATTGATTGCGGCTTGACTTTTTTGTATCATCGATCTCATACTTACCCCCAAACAAATTGAATTACTTTAATAACCAAATAATGGTATTTGGGCTAATTTTTCAAATTTTGATATTTGTCAGTCAAGCCTAGAATTTAAAAAAAAAATTATGATTTCTATGCGAATGACTTTTTTGTCGCCAAATTGATTGCGGCTTGACTTTTTTGCATCATCGATCTCATATGTACCAAAAATAAAATTGAATTATTTAACCAAATAATGGTATTTGGGCTAATTGTTCAAATTTTGATATTTGTCGTTCAAGCCTGGAATTTAAAAAAAAATTGTTATGATTTCTATGCGAACAACTTTTTTGTCGTCAATGATCTCATACATACCCAAACAAAATTGAATTATTTAACCAAATAATGGTATTTAGGCTAATTTTTCAAATTTTGATATTTGTTATTTGTTGGTCAAGCCTAGAATTTAAAAACAAAATCGTTATGATTTCTATGGGAATGACTTTTTTGTCGCTAAATTGATTGCGGCTTGAGTTTTTTGTATCATCGATCTCATATGTACCCACAAAAATTGAATAACTTAACCAAATAATGGTATTTGGGCTAATTTGTCAAATTTTGATATTTGTCGGTCAAGTCTAGAATTTAAAAATAAATAAATTATGATTTCTATGCGAATGACTTTTTTGTCGTCAAATTGATTGCGGCTTGACTTTTTTGCATCATCGATCTCATACGTACCAAAACAAAATTGAATTATTTAACCAAATAATGGTATTTGGGCTAATTTTTCCAATTTTGATATTTGTCGGTCAAGCCTAGAATTAAAAAAAAAAATGTTATGAATTCTATGCGAACAACTTTTTTTGTCGTCAAATTGATTGCAGCTTGACTTTTTTGTAACATTGATCTCATACGTACCCAAACAAAATTGAATTATTTAACCAAATAATTGTCTTTTGGCTAATTTGTCAAATTTTAATATTTGTCGGTCAAGCCCAGAATTAAAAAAAAATAATTATGATTTCTATGCGAATGACTTTTTTGTTGTTGCCAAATTGATTGTGGCTTGACTTTTTTGCATCATCGATCTCATACGTACCCAAACAAAATTGAATTATTTAACCAAATAATGGTATTTGGGCTAATTTTTAAATTTTGATATTTGTTGGTCAAGCCTAGAATTTAAAAAAAAAATCGTTATGATTTCTATGCGAATTACTTTTTTGTCCCCAAATTGATTGCGGCTTGAGTTTTTTTGTATCATCGATCTCATATGTACCCACAAAAATTGAATTACTTAACCAAATAATAGTATTTGGGCTCATTTTTCAAATTTTGATATTTGTCGGTCAAGCCTAGAATTTAAAAAAAAATTGTTATGATTTCTATGCGAACAACTATTTTTGTCGTCAAATTGATTGCGACTTGACTTTTTTGTATCATCGATCTCATACGTACCCAAACAAAATTGAATTATTTAACCAAATAATGGTATTTGGGCTAATTTTTCAAATTTTGATATTTGTTGGTCAAGCCTAGAATTTTAAAAAAAATCGTTATGATTTCTATGCGAACAACTTTTTTTGTCTTCAAATTTATTGCGACTTGACTTTTGTATCATCGATCTCATATGTACCCAAACAAAATTGAATTATTTAACCAAATAATGGTATTTGGGCTAAATTTTGATATTTTAGAATTTAATTTTTTTTAAAAATTCTATGCGAATGACTTTTTGGTCGCCAAATTGATTGCAGCTTGACTTTTTTGTATCATGGATCTCATACGTATCCAGGTTTTTAAAAAATTTAATCATATAATGATATTTGGGTCCATTTTCCAAATTTCGGCATTTGGCGGTCAGGCAAATTAAAAAAAATCCTTATGATTTCTATGCGAGGAATATTATATATAATTGTTGTCGTCAAATTGATCTCATAGGTAACTAAAAAGGTGATAAAACAACAAAATGCAACTACTGGCATTTTTTAAACTGGAAATGCAAGTGAGTGGCAGTAACAAAACAAGTAAATAAAGATGAATGATTGAATCTTTGACAAAAATAATCACACTAGAGTTAAGATTACATTATGTTGATATCCATGCTGATCAAATTACGGGCGAAATATCTGTTTTCAATCGACTATGAAAACTAATCTCAGTCATTCAATGCATCGCGAGACTGCCGAATTATGCGTATTCGCTGTCAATCGAAAGCAAAACCCATTTTACCGCAAAGCTTTTAATTGCCTCTTTATTCAGTTTAAAGAAATTTTAAGCCAAGTTTTCAATTAGCGTTTGCTGTCGGTATACAAAGACGAATTTACAAAATTATTAACTTTAATCGATCGCGGCTATTCCGTTCAAAACGCGCATGTGTGTAATGCCTTGTTTTACATGTAAACAATAATATCATATGCCGCCGGGCGATCAGCTGATCGATGTTGAGAGAACACAATGCGCATGCTCTAATCAGTTTCGTTCATCTCTCGTCGGTGATGGCGTAACGAATAAGATAGCCAAGTCGGCCCTCGTGATTGTGAGGATTGTTTGTTTGTTTCGTTTTAACATTATGCATACATTAGGAAGTTCAAAATGATGTTTTGGAATTCAATCAGGCAACTTTTAAATTTGACTATCATGTCACACCTTGTGTACGCAACTTCGTAAAAGGACCCATGTTCATCTTAATAAACTGTTTATGTAAAGATTATTACATTACTGTTTCTGCCTATTCTTTTTTGTATATTGTGCATTTTGAGAACACAAGTGTGTTTAAATGTGCACTTCACTCAAACTTTCACCAGCCCCATTCTATTTAAATGGAATTTGCATTTCAACTCTTGCTAATTAATAGACAAGCATGTCTATATAAATTACATGCTACAATTGTATTGGTGACAAACGTAATGATAAACCACTAATGAGTACTGACTCTTGTCCCTGCGTAGAAAGGCAACATTTTTCTTACCCGCATGGTCCCCGCTAAGTCCTAGGTCCCCTAGGGCCAAGGTTGCAACCGGAAAGTACATTAATCAAATCAAACTTTTTACCTTCACACCTAAATACACTCTCCAGGCCACATCAAACACCAACAGCAGCTCTGTCAGCAATTCATTCTTATGGTTGAATCAAATACAAAGCAAACCCTTTAGAACAAACAAACGGGTTTCAAATATTATCTCCCACACAATAAATCCAAACCACTTCATAATCATTTCATTTTCATACCATCACTCTCCGCCCGTCCTCCATGGTTCTGGTCAGATCCTAACATATCATGTTAAAACCAATGCAATGTCAATAACCGCCCTATTGATAACCACTAAATCTGACACTGCTAAACCCCATCAACCGCGAAACTCGAAAACCGCGAAACTCGAAAACCGCGAAACCCGAGAACCGTTCTAGTGCGTAGAATGTATCCTACTTTTCAGTCGGCGTTATAAATACTGTTAAATGGACTCAACTCAAGTAGTGTTACCATGCCGTCGAGTGCGGGAGTAAAGGACATCATATCCGGGAATCTTAACGTAAGTTTGTAAATAAGTGTAAATAAAATGTGTATCATTTATAGGCGTATGCGTGCTATATTTGGTTCAATGAAATACGTCTAATTTTCATTTCATGATATTACACGGTCCCAACCGTATATACTCAAGTTGAGTATCAATTCGAGTATCAAAATCTAACTCCGTGAAAATTACGGATATTCCGTTAAGTGTACTCGTGAGAATTAAGAAAACAAAAATGTCCGTATTAGTTTAGTTTTGTCTCATCATGAGTAATGAAGTTTGGATGAGGAAACGAAAACAATACTCTTTTGATTTATTTTGGAATAGAACTGAAATGGGATAATAGTAGGTTTCTTTCCGCACATTTTATACTGTCCTAAATGTGTAAATATATTTTATATACAATTTTATCCGTATGAAATGAGTACTGGGAATAAAGGTCAAAATCATGACTTCTTGGTATTACGTGGCATTATGCAAATTAGCATAATAATCATGATTTTCCCCACCCAATATTATATATGTTTCAACAATGTATTGAAAGCGGGCGAACTCATGAACTCGCTGGTATTATGTAACGTTATGCAAATTAGCATACAATCATGATTTCTCCCGCGAAATAAATATGATTTATGATATGTTGAAATGAATTCATGTGGTGAAAAATATAACCACAATATTTCCTATTTACATCAGTTGAATGTCAGGGATTAATCTATTTTGGATCCGTCGTCTTTAGTACGGCCTCAAAAGAATTATTTGTTGAACTTGAATCCAAGATGGATACCAATTTTATTCGCAAATACAAAATATTATTTGCAAGGTCTTGATTTCAATTTATTGTTACAGTACGTTGGCTGTTAGTGATTCTTGCTGATACTATTGTGGCTCAAATACCATGTACCGTTACTAATCCATCCTGATGTTTGGCTGGTGGTGACTGATGCGTAACCAAGCAGCATATATCCTAGTTATGGCTCGCTACGCTTCTTTGTGGGGATAAGCCATCCATATAATGGACTGACGTGTAACCAAGCAACAGTGGCGTAGCCAAGGGGGGGCAAGGGGGGGCAGCTGCCCCCCCTGTGGGGTTCTCTGCCCCCCCTGTGGGAAATGTCAGTTGAAATAATTTGGGACTAACCTATTCACAACACAAGGAAATTCAATCCTCAATTTGGTTGTTGCCCCCCCACCAAAACTCCCGGCCCCCCCTTTGCCCCCCCACTGAGAAAAACCTGGCTACGCCACTGCCAAGCAACGTACCATAGCTCTGGCTCGCTACGCTTCTGGGAGGCCATCCACATACAGATACAATGGAATTAACTTTTAATGGAATGTTATAATTTGGTATGAACTTTATGATTTAATATTTATGAATGAAATCAAATGTACATGTACACATCATGTTGATGACCTGAAGAGTCGACGACGAAGGAAGTGGTGAATTAAAATTGAAATAAGATAAATCTGATTTGTATGATTGTTGACATTCGGCGTTGAATGGATAGTACCTTACTCATGCGGTATAATTTGAAATAATTTGAACTTGGGCGTTAAACCGAAGTTCAGGTCTAACAGTCAGTCATGACGGGACGGAGACGTACCAACCAACCAAGCCTAGATAAGGATAATTAATCGTATCGCTTGTCTAAGGACTTGCATGAGTGTACCAGCAGTCGAGTGCATCCAGGCGCGAAGGCAGTGCACGAAAGCAAGGACGAGAGCGATTATCAAGCACGAATGCAGTGCTAGCGAATGAAGTATCTATCATACACTTCGACAAGTGTATCTAAACATCTAAAAATCATAACATCAACATTAACGTATAATGAAATTTCATGCATTCCATTAAATTGAGCTAACAATCCATATTTCAAAAAACACTGATAACAGTTCCATCCTGTAATAATGTACCACGGGGAGGGGGTGATTCATTGGTCCTCAGATCAGTGATAAATTACCATACTAGTTATACTATAGCCAAATTTTAAAATTCCTTACACTTCTGGTTCGGCCGTAACAAATCATCGAAATTTCGGTGGGGGTCCAGTAAAACGATTATTACGTTCCCCTAGCACTGAACTGTGCCCCCCCCCCAATAGCCTGAAACTAGGACCAGACCATAACATCTCTCTGCTATGACCATGTAAACATACATAGTAGTGACCCGCTAGATCTAACGTTCCCCGTAAGTATAAATATGTCCGCCAAGCACATCCTTACGAAAGGAAAACATATTTTGAAACCCCCAGTTGGGTACTGGGGAAATTTGTTGTTGTTGAGATCTCGTTGGTGTCACATTAAGCTGACCTTACCCGGGACCTTACCCCTTGACAAACAGCGCCCTCATGTAGATTTCAAGCCCTTATAATTTGATGCGCCAACAAGATCCCATTAGATAAACAAGTTCATATGAAAGCTCAAAGCCTTTAACACATTCAAAAGTTAACATTGTTGGCGCACGGAGATAATCAAGGTCAAATGTTACCATTTTGAGAAATTTTGGTACCTACGTAAATCCATGCGCCATCTTCAAAACTCCTTGAAAATGATATCTAGTTGCAAAGATGGTTTACCATGAATAAAAAATGAAGAAACCAGCTTAGGATCTCGTAAGATTTTCCCAATGATTTAAACAAAATTACTTAAAGGCATATTATGTGATCTTTTCCAGAGAGCGCCCTCTATTCATGATTTTTTTTAGAAAGTAGATTTTCTTGCAGATTTACATTTCTAATCATAAATCGTACATACATTTCAAGTTACAGAGCAGTACGATTCCTAATTACCTCACAATCATGGTTTTAGAGTGAATTTAGAGTGAAAATATAAACTGTCGTGTTATCACGACAGTTTATTTTCACTCTAAAACCATGATTTTGAAGTAATTAAGAATCGTATCGCCCTGTAACTTGGAATGTATGTACGATTTATGATCAGAAATGTAAATCTGCAAGAAAATCTGCTTTCTATTTTTTTTTCGATGTTGAGGGCGTTCCCAGGAAAGATCACATAATATACCTTTAATGGCAACTTACAGTTCATGCGACTCAGTAATAGTTTCACATGCATTGTTTTAAAGCTCTTGTAAAGCAGTGTGCCAACAAGATCCCATCATTTTTGTTATTTGCTTAGTTTGACCGCCATTAATAGATGCCAATGAAAAAACTTTGGGATTATGATAGCGGTTACTTGTACAGGATTACGAATTTCAGGCGTCATCAGCTTTATTTGCTAGCCTTTTAAGACCCACGTTAGCGGTTAAGGATTGTGGAGTATATACATGGCTTTAATACAGAAGAGCAAGGGCGCAAATAGGTCCCCATTACGCATAAAGGTGCATTGTATGCGTGATGCGTGCATATGCCAAAATGCGGAGATATAAATCGCACATTTCTTGCCAATAGATTTTTTTACATTTTTTTAAATTGCCGAAAATTCACCAACATTTCCTGACAGTGGCGTACCGTCGGTTATCGAGATCAATTTTTTGTGCCGGTCTGGGGATGCCATATCACAGCCCATCCTTGTTTCTGACTCGGCTGCAATTCTCAAAAGTTGACCGCCTGGTTAAGCCTAGCTACGCCACTGTTTCCCAACATTTTGGAGAAGAAAAAAACCCCTGTCCGACCCTACCCGAGAGGTTCGGTTGACTATACAACAGAGTTGTTTTTTCGTCGCCTAAGCGCAATTCTTTTCTTGCCTACTAGCAGCAGTGTTTCTTGCTAAAATGGCACTCTCATCTGTTTAGAATAAACTGGGGTATTTGCAATATGATACAATGTCATACAAATAACACATCACTTCAATTGCTGATCCTAACCTGTCACCTGCTGCTATATTACAGGTAAACTTCACAAACCCAAATAAAATCCCATTTGAACTAAACACACCAAATCAGAATCAATACACACAAATATTTGATTGTTTTCATTTGTTTAATACTCAATGGAATGTTTACAAGATGACACTGGAATCATGCATACATAAAGGGCATTACAAGCAGATATACAGACTAATATTAAGAAATGTCTTAACACATTGTGGTGTATTTATATATGTGCATGACATTTATTTATACACTTAATAACGTTCAGAGGGTGTGGAACATATTGTCGAATTTCTGGCTTTAGTCAACTAAGTACCAATGTTAAGTATATCAAACACAATTTGAACAGGACATTAGTATTTTTGGTTATAATTTATTTCTGACAATCTGAATCTTACAAAACTATTAACAAGACATTTAAAACCAATCATTTCATTTACACCAATCAGTGTCTTACAAACAATGGAATAGTAAATAACAATCAGACTGTCAAAATAAACAACGCCTATCCCACAATGCATTTCATCTCATCTGCTTCCTCTGCTACATGTAGTACATTAAAAAGCAAACTGTGTAGATGACATTATAGTATTCGATACTAAAAAAAGATAAAAATATAAACAACCAGTGCAATCTTTACAAAAGGATGTTCATATATTTAATTACTTATAGAAAAAAATAACAACTTTTACAGCTTTAAATCAGATGACATTGACATCCAAATGATCTTTAGGATTTGGAATTGTTACATGTTGTTCAATATTTCTATCAAGAACTTTCCCTATTATTTGAAAAGAATTGAACACCACAAGATATAAATACCACAGCATCAATTTGATGAGGAAATTGTTGCGTGAGTTTCAGAACGTAATCGACAAGGTCAGTCAGAATACCTTGGAATATTATATGATTCATGACAAAATTATAATCAAGTTATTTATTTTCCTTGCGTAAAGTGTCAATAAGCCTCCTATGCCTTCCAAACATCAATCCAGTTATTTACTTAGGTTCACTATCCTTCAAAGTAGGAACAAATCATAGCTTTAACAATAACATGTCACCAATTCATGTTTGAATGTTGCACTTTTATAGAAACTGAATATAATATACTTATAAAGTGACAATCTAAGGATGATGGTACAGATCCTAAAAACTTGGAATTTATATAAAAAGAACATCAGATCTACTTTAGAGATAATCACAACGATATAAACCAAAAAATTAACATGAATAGTGGCAAGATAATGAGAAAAAAATGATCGCATCAGCTATGTATTCGAACATTAGGATCATATGATCATTGTAACATTTGGGTAGGATACACTACTATGACTAATTTTGAAGATAGAAAGAAAATTCTTTGTAAAGTAGTAAAACAACCCTGTTTGCCTAATAATGTTTAAAAGATGTGTGGGAGACTACTCCAGGGATGTGTCAACAGTAATAGTAAAAGATGTGTGGGAGACTACTCCAGGGATGTGTCAACAGTAATAGTAAAAGATGTGTGGGAGACTACTCCAGGGATGTGTCAACAGTAATAGTAAAAGATGTGTGGGAGACTACTCCAGGGATGTGTCAACAGTAATAGTAAAAGATAGTAGTACACGATATCGCAGGTTGGGTATAAATGATTTCAGGTTAAGACAACATTTCGTTCCCAGCATTCAGTAACTCCTACTGTTATCTTGCACAGATTTCCATGTGTTGATAGTTAAGAGATATAGTCCAATATTACACCATGTACACTCATTTGTACACAATTCACATTTAATTTCAATTTGGAATGTTTCATTGTGTGTACACAGGTCTAGGGCTCTTGTACGAGTATTTAACTAATAACTAAAATAACAAACAAAAATGCCATGTCTGGATTTCAGTGGTGCCCGTTCAAAGCCTCGACAAAACTGGATGTACATTAGTTTACAATGATATTTATTAATAATATATGAAACACCAATTACACCCAAATCATGACAACTTGAAACTTTAGCCTGTCAATCCAGTCTGTAAAAACATTAGAAAGACACCACTGAAATGGCTGTTGCCCATACTGATTTAATCTTATAACCAGTTACAATTGTAAATATTACACATTGATAGTGCAGTTATTAAGTAAGACATGGTATTAAATAAAAGTAATTTCACATATATAATAATTATAATAATAATATAATATTGACAATAAATGTTTGCTATACAATGCTATATACAAACTGCTATAAAATAAAAAATTAATCCAGTGACCAAACACGTCTGTGCAGCACTGTCCACTAAATCAAGTTTTCAAAGTAAAAAACACCCATCCTCCGAATTGTCTTGCTTGTCTTAATTCATGACATACATGTTTATATTGTTTTGAATTGTTTAAACTCCAAATCCTGTGATGCCACAAATACTCATTAGCAGATATGATATCATTTCTGCCTCTACTGTACTAACTCAATTACATTATCAAGTTAACACAAACATCTATTTGATCACTGGATTATAACAAAAAAATGATCTATGATTTAAACATAATAAATTGAACAGATAGCCTCTTACAACCAGTAGCACAATCCAATCTGACTTGATGGCTCAAGTGAAAATAACGTTCAACTTTTCATTGAGAAATTGATAAACATGTTTGGTACATTGCTGTGTCTATCAAGCAGCCACGTTAATTAAATCATTTTTTATCAATTGACTCTAATGAAGCTGCAGTGGTTTACGCAATAATATTGTTCTAATATTCATTAATAAAACAACTTCGATACTGATTTTTCAAGGATGCAGTCTGTCCTTCAAATTGACATTTTTTTGTGAGTACGCTGGCTTAATTGTGTTAATTGTTTTATTCTTATACAAGATGGCTCCAAAAGCATTTTTCATAAGCATTTTTTTCAAAATTTAAAGAGACACTTTGGAATAAAGCTTAATTTAACAAAACAGCTATTAAAAACAACTATGATGACCAAGGCATATACACTTGCAGTAAACAAACAGTATTTATTCCTTTTTTTTTGTTTGTTTAAACCATAGACACTTATTATTTTTAGGCAGTATACTGAAATGTAATCATGTCTCTTTAAATTTGAGAAATAAATACCACTTGTAGAATATTGTACATTCTTATATAGTGGGTGTGGTTTGAGATGTCAGCAGGCAATTTGATTGGTTTTTGGCCGATTTTCAGCCGACACGCCCATGCATTATGAGACAATGGTGCATAGTTTGGGGCGGGGTTTAATTCATTCGAAAAACAATACCTTCAGCGCGTATTATCAACGCGTCATCGCGTTAGCGTGCCCTTCACAAAGTCGCCGCCGTATGCGTTGTGGGTATAACGCAGCGATGACAGATGCGTGTTTGCTAAAGAACGCGATTAATTTGAAGCAGGATGTTGGAAAACTGCTCGCTGGATTCGCCGATTTTATAAAGGGGGACATTTGTTGTTGTTTGTTTAAAATAAATCTAACAAACTGCGTTATTTTATGATAAAAGATCAAAATAACCAATAAACTAAATAAGAATGAGAATAATACATAGTTCTTAGCTGTTTTGCTATAGACGATGGTCTTATAATGTATAGGCTGTACCATATTTGTGTCGTCGTGTATGGCCGCCCGCGGCGACCATACACGACTCCAAATATGGTACAGCCTATACATTATAAGACCATCGTCTATAGCAAAACAGCTAAGAACTATGTTTTATTCTCTAAATAATATTCTCAACTTGGAATCTCATATTTCACACCAATCCCCAACAAACTTAGTGAGTACACTGAAAACCACTATTGGCAGGGTATTTTGTGAGCATTTAACATGGTATATATTTCTATTCATAAAATGACAGTGCTTGATTTCAGCACCATCTTACATTAAAATTTCATTGCCTATACAATTCCATTAGATTTGATATTTACATATGTAATTATTTTCTTTGGTGGCACACATTTTCAAATTGGCAGAAAAGACAGTCATAGAATTTTACTGCATGGCTTACCTTACACAATTTGGCTGATACCCCAGGAGGAATCTAATATGGCTACATCTTGTAGACATACATGTTTTGATATTAACCCTAAAACGACACAATACCACAACCCAGCCTATCTCCCTGCCCATGTGTGGACGGTTTTCCATGATGTAATCGTCCGAGCCTATATAGTGAGCTGCGCGAACGAGAAGCTGATACCAGTGGCTTGCCTATGAGTGACTGCGATTGATGTGCGGAGGGTCCCTGGATTGAATCCCGTTGGGGGAGAGGCAATTTATTTGTTCAAACTTTTCTGAACTCCTCGTTTTGGTTAAAAAACAGGCTGGTAGGGTTAGGGTTAATACATCTTCAACGAACTTGGGATATCTTAAACATGACCAAAATGACATCTGGATATCTTTAAGTATCCTAAATATTTTCCAAGAGGGTATTAGAGTGTGTCAAAATCAACCCCTGTCATGCAGCAAACTTGTTATCATGCACCAATTTGTATATTGCGATAGTGTCCAACCCCATTATCTTCATCTACGAAGTAATGTCAGTGTATATTCCTGGGATAAGTGCAGCAGTAACAGCACAAGCACATACACCAGCAAATTAAACAAGTGATAATAAGCTGTGACCACTGAAATATACTCTGACATCACTATACAGATGAAGGTAAATGGAGTTTAGTCACTTAATGCCATACTCAACATTTGAAACGTTTATTTAAAATTTTCTAAAAACAGTACAGGTCAGAAGCTGCAGAATATTTCATTTATTACTGTAACAGGTACCAATGACAGGTATATGGAATGAAGATGATATATTGTGATCCCATATTTACAAAGGATTATGATGTAGTTTTATAGATTTCACTTCATAAGCTGTGAGAGTATAAAGTACAGGCATTTACTGGGCTTTATTTGTGTGTATTTAACAATTACGTTATAAATCATCCAGGTATCCCTCACAGTTACAGATATCCATACTTATCTCACCCTTAGTATGAATGTCACATTAGAGTGAATTTTAATAAGTACTACTTATTTATGGGCATGTGGCACTAATGCACTGGTGTATGCACTTAAGCGATCAAAAACAAATTCCAGTATTCTCATCTCAATGATGTACCTACCCATTATGTTCTACTGTCTTAACACTTGCATTACTGACCAAAGACCCGGAGGCCATTAAGTGTCTGTTTTTCTGGCTGTACGTCCGCTGTCATTGTTGACTAGGCCACATGTGGGATTTACATCAACATAGCGCTTTAGGGCAATGACTACTGGCCTGCCTATCTGGCAATTGGAGAATTTATGACCGGCCAATATCTATCCGCCAGTATAAAAGTGATTAGACAGTGGAACATAATGCACCAGAATACCCACTGACATCACATTCATACTTAGGATGTAGTATACATAAATAACTCATTAGTTACTTACCAACTCATTCATTCTTTTGAACTGCTTCATACATAAGCACATAAAAGGAATGGATTTTCACCATTGATTTTTTTCAAAATAGTGAATGTCATGAGCAGATTTTCATTATTGATGCATGTTTTTGCAGATCGTGATAATTTAAATGACTATTGAGGTAACCTGCTAACAGTTGGATTGTACTCAAAATGACATGTAGTATATATAGGTAAACACACAGTTGATAGGTAAACACATCTAGCTCACTATGTGATGTTATTTTGATACAATCCAACTCTCTAGTAGACAAACCCAAGAGCCGCATTCCTTAACATGTCTATGAGCTACATACATAATGATGCATATGGTAATATTTGTAAACTTCCAGATACCTGCATGTTTGTAAACAGTAAAACATGGCCAATTATAACTTCCTTGCACATGGTAAAACAGAACAGTACAACTACAGTTCTATTAGGATATATGGTGAAATGTATTTGGTAAAATACAGTTGGTAAAAAGACACAGTAGATGAAATGACCATTACCCATCAAGCACCTGTTCAATAGCTCATGTTTTACTGCTTTCTCAGTATGTCTTTGGCTCTCTTGTCTGCATCGTTGATTCTCGTTTCATTGGATTGGGCCTGGTAATAGGAAGAAAGGTGTAAACAAACAATAGTCACAAAGAAACAAAACACAAATCATGCAAATGATTTAAAGTAAATGGGTGACAGACCAACACATTGCATAGGCACTACCAAATTATATACACAATAACCATAGTGGGTATTGGACACTGCTAACATTTTACAGTATAGTGCTTTTGATTGGTTTATTACACATTATATGGGTATGATGAACCAATCAAAACTGAACTTTTGGATCTTTTGCTAATTTAAAGCTTCAATCCCTTTAGCTCCCACCTACTGTTTCTCAAAATGTCTCTGATTAGTTCAATAAATGATGATGCAATCTTTGTAACCAATTCATATAGGTTTTAGAAGCCTACACTGCAGTGTCCAGGACTATAGAGGTTACAATCTAACAATAGAACAGATAGAAAGAATAATCTTAAACATATTTAAGTTGAAAAATCTAACTTGGTTGTGATTTAAATAATCTGCAACTATGTCAATTGTCTTAAATCCTTCACTTTCCCATACTGCACAAAATACAGTCTGAGTATACTTCCCTCATTTTGTATTGCCCTTTTTCCTTCAAATTATAAGCCACTGATTTCAGAATATTCTAACAAACTGTGATAAATCAGCCAGCTATGATGGTCATCCTCCACCCTTTTTCTCTACTAATGGTTAAGATGACAGAAAGACAATGCCCCTCATATTTTATTATGTACATACAAGATGGTATAGGGCACTAAAACACTGGATGCTGCATAATGGTGTTTACAATACCATTAGTTTGGTGAATACATTTTTGGCATTGTTATTTGATTAGTAAGCTGTTATTGTATGAATAGCTAGCTAGATACAAGCTTATTAGTGGTAAGTTAGTTGATACTGACAATTGGACAACGAGAATGAATTAATAAACATCTTTTTCCAATAGAAATAGCTGTAAACTATCATACAGTATTTTTATTAGGACGAAACAATGATGTTTGTGACGAGATTGAAAAACAACGATTGTTCAATACTTTTTTGGAAAAATGTTGAGTGGATAAGAAACTGTCACAAAATGTATAGAGGGCTCAGTTATATATCTTACTTGTTGGTGTTAATTTAGAAAATATGTTAAAGCCAGACTTAAATGAGATCAAATTGGTAATTAATTTTGAACATCATACCTTGAATGTTATGGAATAGATGTGTATCAAATACAGACACAACAGTATAATTAGTAAACTTATTTTGTCTTACCTTAAAAGCAAGTGCAATAAAATTGAAACACTACAAGAATTAAATTAGTACCATTATGAGGAAATATAGTACAAACAAACTATCTACTTAAATTTGTACTGGCTTTGAGTAGCAATACAATAAATTAGCTTAAATAAAAAATAAATACACTTAAATATATGTGTACGTTTTTAGGTCCTTATTAGTATTACTGATGTTTTATTTTGTACCACTTGCTGCATGTAAGATATTATTGGCTGGGTGGTAGTGGGTACCAACCAATAGGATTATACCATTCTGTTACTTTTCAAAATATTTTGGTAACTATGGTGATGAGATAATGGGGATTGTTGGGTAGGTGTGTCCAAGATGATGTAAATGTTGAGTGATGTTATTTGTTATCAACTATTATGATAGTGGATGGTGATCATACTAAGTCTTTTAGAGGCAAAGCAAACTCTGCACATAAGACTGTGCATTCTTTGTAGTTCACCTAACTTGACGTATGCGCTCTTCTATTCTATACCCAACTTGAATACTGCATTCTTCTATTGTGTCCGCTGTTCTATGTCATCCACATTGTAGCTCTTTACACAGAAATCGGAATGATTTCAATGGAAGGAAATACTCAATGGTACATTTCCAAATGGATATACCAAGCATGAATGATTGGCAGGAAATCTTTAGAAGCAACTCTTTTACATGGTGCACATATGACATATGGAAAGAGATGTTTCTGCTTCATCCAAATTCTGTGGAAGACCTGTATTGATTTGTTTGGCAGCAGGTGGTGAGAAATGGATATAGCTGATAATGGATATGGCGCAGTAGCAGGTAGTTTATAGATGGGATAGATTGGTGATAGCTGAAGGTAGGTGTGTAGGATTAGGTCTGTTCTGGATAGATGTAGTGATATGTAGGTGCAGACGGGGATGGTGGAGAAATAGTGCAGTAGAATTGGTGAAGAAGCATGCCTCCTTGATGATAGCACATTATTTCTTCAAAAGATCGAGTGCACGCTGGTTGGAAGACCCAATGCGACCTGTGTTGCTGTCCCCCTGGTAGTGAGTTGGAATAAAAAACGTTAAGTATCAAATAACATAAAGTCATGTTGTTTCATGCATTAAAGATGGAGATTTGAGGGGTTGGGTGTAATTGGATGTTGTTTGGTTGACAGAGGTGGCGGCAGGTTACAAATCTGGGGAAAAAAGAGTAAGCAAAATGTGTGAACTTTTTATGTAATAATGGCCAAAATGTCAACTGATATAAGACCAAACAACCATCTTTAATCAAACTTCTTGTACAGAATTGTAAATACAATTGTTGTTGATACTGATCGTCGTCTCCTACATATCAAGTAGATTTGTCAAAACAATTGATGCTCAACATTATTTACATAGCAACATGCGATAGTTTAAGAATTAGTTACATCACTTTGAATAAGAAAACGGCTAAAAATGACCGACCAAGTTATGTAAATTATGACCGCAATTGTATTTGAGTGCTTGTGGTCATGATAGTTTGAGATCAATATATGAGCTACATCAATCATTATTACATAAATAGGAAAGGATTAAAAAAATGTATGGGTGTATAAGGTGTAAAGGCCATGCAAAGCAGAAAATAGATCCTCATTATCCCATCACCAGTATCAAAATATAAATTGACTGTCTAACTGTATACGAACAAAATATATCACACTGTAACATTACTACTGAATGATATCAATTCTATTGTAACCATAGTTCTTTCATCACATTAATAGTTGTAATAATTAAGTCGTATAAAACTGAATGTTACCATATCCCAGATTAAGATACCTCTACAAACCCAGCCATGCTAAGATTGAATGTGGTAACAAAGTTACACCGCTTAATAAATAAGATCCAATATATAATAAAAGGAGTACAGTACTAATTATCTACCATATATTTATCCCGTATCGTTCCATGTATGTGGAGTTACTTAATAGCATAATCCAATTAGGTCTTTTATTTATAGGTTTTCGTTTAATATATAAATTCAAAATGCTCTAATACGCACTTGTATTCGGCATGTGCTATTACAACACAATCTCCATCAAATACCTTTTATCAAAATGAATAAAAACGCTACAACAACAAATAATAAACAACCCCTGGTGTTCATAACACCACAGGAAGTTTCATCTTTTTTGTGCACTGTACAATAATTTGAATAAAACAAGCTGTTTTGCCATCTTAACAAGTTTGGTATCAAATGACAGGAATTGTTTATTTTCCCATCTATTTTTTTCAAACATGGCACACTACATACCCATACATTAGTACTAATATATCATACATAAGATAACCAATTCTAGTTAGGTAGGGAATCTATTTACAAAGCGTTACATCACGGACCTTCCTTGGTGTCTACATCAGAGTCATTTCTAAACTACCAGTACAGCATCATTATTCACATCATTACACATGATACAGGCAGCAAAGCACAGCTACCAGTATCACACAAGTTTTTATTGCACATTGCATATAAGAGTTGATAAAAATACAAATAAAATATCTTTCATACTTTAGAAACCCAGCAAGGTCCGTGGTGATTATCATTCTTTCTAACACCTTACAACTATGGAGAAAGTTGAAAATGTGTGGCGTTTGGTCGTATCATCGATGTCAATTTGAAATGGCTGAATGTAAACGTATGATACGGATGACCTATACCATCTAACTAAATCTACCTTGAGTCTAATGGGATAAAGTGAAATGTAAAGGAGAACCTGCCACCAGACACACAAGCACACATGTGCTAATTTGCTGATTCAATTTACTGCCACCTGTCATTGTGTTATATCTTCAAATCTTAGCTAACTAGTTAGAGAGATTTGTTAGATAGCAATTAAGGTATTATTTGTGCTATTTAGTAGAAACACCGCAAACCCAGTATCAACAGCGTCCCAGCAAAATCAAAATGAGTAGTATATATGATGTGGTGAATGATGTGCTCCATGCTGCACGTTGACGCGTGTGGGTGTTATACGGAGGTGTTTGGTGGTAGTAGTGTTGGTGGTTGTGTCTCAGAAGCCATACAGTCAGCTGCTGTTGTGAGAGATTCTACTTGAGAAGCTTGCTGGCGCGAGTATTAGCGGCCTCCAAGCGTTCCACATTGGAGCCACCCTGATCAAAAGTAAAATGGGTTAAGGCACACAGCAAAAAATGATGAGTGTGAGTGAAAGCTATTATATTATGTGATGGGTTAAATGATTGGTTAACTAAAGCTTATTAATATGGAGCGTATGTAAATCAAGTTGTATTTCATATCAATGCTAGCAAAACCAGGTTTCCGCTTGAAATTACTATCTCACACATGGTTTTGTGTAAACATAAACAGAGAGGGACTTAAATTGTGAGATCACTGGCCCAACTGTAATGGTGGGAACAATTATAAAAACTTTTTGAAGACAATTTCAAAATACAGGAAACTCGTAAACATTGTGTGAGAACATCCTATGCAACCTATGATATGAAATCCAACTGAACTTTGGCTTTATCAGGTCAATCCATATTAGGGTGAACAATGATTGGACGCCACAAAGAGGTTGAATAAAAAAAACAAAAAACACACACACAAAAACAAACACACACACCACACACAATGATGACAGATGTGATGACAAGTGACAATGAAATAAAATAAAGCTGAGCTAAACATATATGGAGTTATTTTTGGCAGTTGTGTTTTCTTTCAGGTGATCAGCCTCTATGATGTATGCTATGCAAATAGCAAATGAAATGATGCTCTCTAACCTATGATGATGATTAAATGTGGTGCGAAAATGAGTAAGTTGTTGTTATCAAATGTTAGTCTGATTGCATCATGCAGCACTTTTAGCTAAATTATTAAATATATTGCCCAAATATATCATATAAATCCAAATAAATTGAAAGAAGATTTGTATTGCTACACTTAAGGATTTATTCTTATAAAGTGGGTATGGTTTGGATGTCAACAGGCAATTTGATTGGTTTTTGGCTGTTTTACAGCCGATACACTATATATTATGAGACTAATAATATATACTAATATATATATATATACATCAGTCGTCCTTGGACGGAACAATGGAAGCCGCTTAGATGCTTCCATCATTCTTTCTTTGGCTATTTGTTTACTCCATTGTTGTGCATCGCCTAGTGGAGGTATGTATAGGAATACATATTATGTGTGTGTGTACAGATACAGACCATGATCCCCTACTCTTTACGAAGGAGTCTGTGACCTCTTTCACATGCTCGGGGATAGCTCTTCCGTTTTATATCGTTTTAGGCCGGGCTTAATTCATTCACATAATAAAACCTTCAGTGCATAATTATGGTCATCACGTTAAGATGTTCAAGCGCGTCCTGCACAAAGTTGCTAGCATGTGTGTATAACGCAAAGTTGAAAGTGTGCGTGTGCTAAAGAATGCGATTATTCGAAGCAGGAAGTTGGTAAACAACTCGCTGTATTTGCCATTTTTTTTAAGGGGGAAATTTAATTGATTAAAATAAATTTAACAAAAAATGTTATTTTTATGATAAAAGATAAAAATAACCAATAAACTAAATAAAACTGAGAATAAAATATACTTTGTAGCTGTTTGATATATACGTTGGTCTCATAATGTATAGCCTGTACCATATTTGTGTCGCCTGCGGCGACCATACACAACTCCAAATATGGTACAGCCTATACATTATGAGACCAACGTATATAGCAAAACAGCTACAAACTATATTTTATTCTCTAAATAGATCAGTTAAAAACAGACACAATTCAAGTCTAGAATGTCCATCTTGGGTTTTTGTTTTGACTACTTTACTACATAAATGGGTCTGGTAATTTAGTAAAGAAAGCTTTCAGTTACTCAAAAAAGACCTCTAAAGAGATACATAAAGGTACATGGCTCCAACAACACTGGAATGGTCAACATAACTATAATACATACATAACTATAATAGATACAGAATATAAATGAAATAACATAGTGACATATTTTTGACACACAAAGAACATGTGTCTATTACAACATCACGTTCTGAACTTTTGAACTTTCTCTGAATAGTGTTATTCAAGTATAACTCAAGGATTACTTTTTTCAGGAATCACATATAGCTATTTCAATTTGTTTGGATTCACATGAAATAACATACAATGAAACCTATTTCAAACCAATAAGGACATTTGCTCATCACAACATGCATAAAGAACTACTGAACCTTCAATTCTGGATTGTTTCAACTATGTTTCTAGAATTTCTACCTAATGAATATTATCTATACTACATTATCAATTTGTTTGGATTCATCTTTTCCTTCCATTTTTCGGAATTCTGATACATCCTGGAGCACGTCCTTGGACATATCAGAAAAACCAGCTAGATTGTCAAAATGAGTGCGCATTGACTCATTTTATAATTCTTTCAAGGGATATGAGGAGAAGCATAATCGCACAATAAAGAACCTATGCTACAGCCATAGCTTAAAAACATTGTTTGCGTCTACAAATACAAATGGTCAAGATGGTGTGTTATCATTTGTTTATTTTTTGAGACAGGTAGAACTCGGTACACACGTGCATACATTTGTATATAACTACCCAATGGAAAGGCAAAGTTTTGTATTCAGGTATTTATTAAGGTTCTGATAGAACTTCCGTTTACAGGCAAAACATAGTGACATTGCATTGAATACTATCTTTATACTATCAATAAGACAAGAAAGAATTTTGTTGTGCTTTAGATCAATCGCCAGTTATATCAGATTAGTCAATGGTTGAAGTTACGTCACATAGAAACAATACAAGAGAGGAACAAATGGAAGCACATAATATTTGGGTGACAATTTAACTGAAATAAAATCATTATTGCATGATAGTTATGTATTATAAATGACACACAATTACTATACATGGTCATTTGAAGCTCATAGAATTGCATATGAGGCCTCAATTATCTTAAAATGATGATCAATTGAATTTGATGTTAAACCCTGTGCCATTGATTGCAATGGGTATGTGGTTACAATGTACATGACCACTAATATGTAGTTTCAAAAAGTGAATAAATGACAAACATTTTGACTCTTAACAAAGATATTATTTCTTCCATTGCAAAGCATTGCCATAGGATTTAAAGTGATCATTTCATGCAGTCTGATCAATCTTTGATGACAGGTTTGATGGCCCATTACACCAGTGATATCTGGGCTCTTATACAAGAATAGATCTCAAAATATCTCAGCCGTTTGATTGATAACCAATGGTACATCTGCTTCAGTATAATTACTTGCAGCTGCAGCATAAAATCTCTGACAAAACTAGAAAGAGAAGACAGATTTTCCTTCACTTGTATAGATGTCCTTACACAAGATATTGGACTTCGACCTGATGCCATTAAGGTGGATATGCAGGATATATAGGACATCATTCCAGATAAGCAAGTCACAATAAGCAAGCCTTACTGCATATACGGTAAAAACCATATTGTTGTCTTAACCTGACATCCAATGTAGTAGTGGAATGAAATGAATAAAAAAGACAATAACGTCGAAGGCCACCTGAAAGTAAAGATGCTGAAATAGCTAAGCAAGCTAAAGCCTTGCAGTGTTTCCAACAAGCAAATCTGTTATCCTATGGAACCTATAATAGGTGTACAGGGTGAGTCCAAAAAAGTGTACTCAAAGTAAAATAATTATTAAAAATATTTATTATCTAAATATGAAGGCAACCAATTATGCGGCAATAGATGCATTTATTCACTTTCATCAGCAAAAAGAATCATGATATTTCATGGTACCATTTACCAATATTGAGTAAAATATTCAATATTGTGTTCGGTTTCAAAATGCAGTAACTTATCCAACATAGTCATATCTGGTAAACGGTACCATGAAATGTCATGATTCTTTTTGCTGATGTTAGTGAATAAATGCATCTATTGCCGCATTGGTTGCCTTCAAGTTCTGATAACAAATATTGTTACTAATTATTTTACTTTAAGTACACTTTTTTTTACTCACCCTGTATGTGTCAAGGAGTGTAGAATCCAAAGACATACCCTGTGCAGACATGCATAATTTACCTATACAATCAGATTGGGCAATCAACCATTGTTTGTGAAAGCATCAAAACTCTCTATACAAACACTAGTTGACATCCCATATAATCGTTGTAATAGGAAAGTGTGAATAATCCAGCATAGCAAAGCATACAGATCCTGTCCCTGTTGCACCATCGTAGGTAAGCATATAGACCGTGTCCCCATTGTACCATCATTACGAAGGCGTATCGTGTCAAGTGCCCTGCAGGAATTCTACATGCTTGCATACACATTTGAAACACCTCACTGTATAAATATCTATATAGAACCATTTAGAATGCTGCCAAGGGATTTTATCACACAATAGATACTTCTCAGATTCATGATGGGACATGCTGTATAGAGCCATGTGGTTCAGATTTCTCACAATATTGACTATTTTGAGTCGAGAGAAGTTCTTGGATGAGATTGTAAAACAGAAAGAAGCTATATAGTTTACCTTGGTGACGATGCGGTCTACTTGTCGGTTCTGCGTTTCTATTTCTCCCTGCATGTCTATGGCCATGTGGCGCAGATTGCCTACGATATTGCCTACTTGAGAGATGTTCTCATCCATCTCGTCTTCACGCGCATCCTTAGTTATTCTGTGGAAGAAAGGATAGAAATAAAAGGAGAACATACAAGATGAGTTAACTGATCATCAATACTGGGCATTTCATATGCAACACATGTATAATAGGAATGGAGCATATGCAACACATGCTACAGTAATAGAATGCGGTGCTTCAATGTTATCATGCATAAATGCACAGGACTTTCTGTCCAGTTCAGTATGGGGACTATATACGGATCAGATAAACAGATAGAGAATCATATCTATCACCTTGTTCAATGCTCATACACCTGCTTAAGAAGATCTAATAGGCTTGGCAACACCTGTCTTGTTTATACTATAAGGTCATTGGAAACAATAACAACCTGTACATGGTCATATGGACAGTACATGAGAATGCAAACAAATCTCTATTATTCTTGCAGACAAAGTGGGGCAGATCAGTGTTCATCTTCCTGTTTTGTATCACTTAGGGATTTTGCTTCCTTGTTTACCGCTTTTTGGCATACCGGTACAGTTATTTTCATGAATTTTAGATATTGAAACTAGAACATTTTCACAACTTCATTTTTAACTAGCCAAATTCACCACTATTTTTTACTCAAAAGAACATAACAACCTTCGTCTGTTCAATGAAGTGTTTCATTGACAAATATAGTGTAGAAAGGTGCTCTATTGACTTTCGAGAACTAACTAGTGATGATTTTGGCACTTTCAGATACAGCCTCACCAATTTGGAAGCAAGTTGCTGATGAGCACTGACACATGGGATTTTTTGAGGGGTTTATATTGACACTTTTAAGCGTCAATATAATATGTTAATACTAGTAAATGTTGTTTATGTATACAATAAATAAAGTGACTTTTATTTCCTCTTCATTTGACAGGAGCAAACGTCACACTGTATAATGACAAGGTTAGAGCAATATCTGTTCACTGCATCATAACACTAGGCACATGTCACCCTTGTACACATGGGACACTATCAAGACTGGCAAATCACGTCACTACTTGTTGAGTGGGAACAATGTAGTTCTATAGTTGGTGGTTAAGTTTGGTGATCACTTTTTTGTACATGCAGGCATTATATTATTATAACAACCAAGTATTGTCGGCATAATTTTGGAATACCTCCACATCCTACATTATAATACACTTTATTCTGTAAAACGTAGAATGTGAAGGGTATTACATAATTATTCCGTATTGTCCATGTAGTAGAAGCAGGGCTGTCAACTCTCCCGCATTAGGCGGGAGTCTCCCGCCTAGACACTCTTTCTCCCGCACTCCCGCCTAGCATATATAAACTCCCGCCTCAAAAATAAATCAAATAAAGAAAAGGGAAAGAAAAGAAAAGGGAAAGAAAGGAAAAGGGAAAGAAAAGAAAAGGGAAAGAAAAGAAAAGGGAAAGAAAGAAAAGGGAAAGAAAAGGGAAAGAAAAGAAAAGGGAAAGAAAAGAAAAGGGAAAGAAAAGAAAAGGGAAAGAAGAGAGGAAAGGAAAACAGATGTCAATCGGTATATTGAAAAAGGCCTAGTTGCACCCCCACTTGGGATATCAGTGGCGTGTCCAAATGGGGGCGGGGGATGGCTGATCTAATCCAGCTTGAGGGGTACCCAGACAGATAGACATTGCATGAGCAGTGGCGTGTCCATAGAAGGGGCCATGCACCCCGCTTTCGAGGGAATTAAAGGGTTTATATATTTAATTCTATCAAATTTCAAGGCTTCAGTCGAAGGAATCGAAACCAAATTCTTCACAAGTAGTATGAATGAGTACGTACATGTATGCAATGCAAGTACTTATGAACATTTATATTCGTGTGCTCTGCGTGCATATGTCCAGAAATATCATTCTAAAAGCCCATTTCAAACCAATAGCCAGAACTGAGTATAGAGGGGGAAAAATCGCGCGCTCCACGCGCATGTTTTCAGGAAACAGGTAACCCGGAACTAAATTCATTCGGGTGGTGTTGAGATCATACTTATTCGGAGGAAATTAAGAAGTTTTTAGTAAATTATTCTTTCAACGCGTCAATCGGGGAAATCGAAACCTAATTCGTCTAAAATAGTATGAAAAATCATGGTCGGAAAATAAATAAATAAATAACGAACTTAAAGAGAGGGGTCATAAATATAGCTTTTTGGGGAACCATTTTAATATTTCGTTCTAAAAACGCTTATAAAAACCCAAAAGAACCGTTCAAATATGCAAAAATTTCTGCTCGATACGCTCGCTTCATAAGTTTAAAACAGTTTCAGTTTTAATAAATCGGACTGATTTTTTCGCAATTCTTTTTTTTTTTGGTCATGGTTCTGACCAAATATGTCTGATTGGGTTGTGGGCCAAAGAGGTTAGGAACCAATGATCTATACTACTTAAATCAAGAAAAGATCATCAGTAAATATGCACAACTTTTTTTCTCGCATATAATGAAATAGCTGTCTAACTTAGATACAAAGCCAATATTGATTGGAAATGAAGTGATGGCATTTCAATAGAAAATCGGTCAAAAGTACACACCAAATCGCCCCAAATGGGTTCGAGAATTGATTTTTTCCCTTCAAATTATGAGGGCGGCACATCCCCCCCCTCAGACTCCCCCCTGTCCGCGTTATCGCGGAGGGCGGTGCTTCGCACCTCTTTGGTTACTCACAATAGTTACTCAATTTTTAGTTTTTTAACCTTGATTTTGCCCCCCCCCTATTCAAATACCCTGGCGCCGCCCCTGGCTGTTAGTAGGCCTACCTTTTGGACTGTGCGATTTTTTTTGATCGTGCAATTTTTTTTTTGACTCTCCCTCCCAGCAAATCCCAAAAGTTGACAGCCCTGGTAGAAGGCGTGTGTAACAACTGTACTGAAAATTCTGACTATCCTCAACTAAGCATTAGTTGATATGTTGTCCATGTAGTAGAAGGCGTGTGTAACAACTGTACTGAAAATTCTGCCTATCCTCAACTAAGCATTAGTTGATATGTTGTCCATGTAGTAGAAGGCGTGTGTAACAACTGTACTGAAAATTCTGCCTATCCTCAACTAAGCATTAGTTGATATGTTGTCCATGTAGTAGAAGGCGTGTGTAACAACTGTACTGAAAATTCTGCCTATCCTCAACTAAGCATTAGTTGATATGTTGTCCATGTAGTAGAAGGCGTGTGTAACAACTGTACTGAAAATTCTGCCTATCCTCAACTAAGCATTAGTTGATATGTTGTCCATGTAGTAGAAGGCGTGTGTAACAACTGTACTGAAAATTCTGCCTATCCTCAACTAAGCATTAGTTGATATGTTGTCCATGTAGTAGAAGGCGTGTGTAACAACTGTACTGAAAATTCTGCCTATCCTCAACTAAGCATTAGTTGATATGTTGTCCATGTAGTAGAAGGCGTGTGTAACAACTGTACTGAAAATTTAAATATAATAGTCCATCATGCTCTCTTCAGACAGACATTTACATATTTTGTATATTTTTGTGTATTGATATTTGCAGACAGTGAATAAACTTTAAGTCCCATGGCCATTCAATTCAACACAGTGTGGCATCAATGCCTCGAGTAGGAGAAATGGTCTTTTACTGACATTCTTGGTTATTTTTTCCTCCCAGATAAATGGACCTACCGAGTGATGTAGGATGAATTCATGGTCGTTCCATCCCGACTATCCTCAACTAGCAGTGGTTGAGATGAGTTAATCTTTCCATCATTGTTAGACCAAGGAGTTATAATAGTAATCTGGAGAAGGCATGAGCATTGAACCCATGCAACTAATTCTGTCCTAGGTGCCAATGGGTCCTTATTCTCTTTTTTACAGACTCCAAAAAATATATCGTAAAACATGCCTATTTTTTCCCCCGTCAGCAGCTGAAATCTTGATAAGTGGGGGGTGGGGGGGGGGGGGGGGGTAATGATAGGTTGTCCACAAAATTGACCAAAAAAATGCATGGTCAAATACGCAAATCTACCGACGGAGGCTCGAATTTACCGACGGCCATATTCCAGGGGGGGGGGGGGGGGCCCTGGCCCCCCTCTCTGGGTACGCCACTGGTCGACCCTATATTGATCGCATAGTGGCTTGTCCTTTTTGCGTTCGTCACAATATTACCCACACTTTATTGGGTATTTATAGGTAGAGTAAATCCGTCCAGTCTTCACTATTTATATACGCTCTATTTTAAATGCTGGCGATATAGACAGACGTGGAGATTAAGTCTAGTTATAGCATTATGGCAGCCTTCATGAGTTTATATTCGAAGATGATTACAAGTTCATTCATAGTTTGGCCATACGGTGTCATACGGTCCACATCTATGCTGCAAACTGTAGCTAAAGATATTGGATACACATTGATTTTCAACATTTTATGCGACAGTGTGCGACTTCATGATAATTAACGAAAAACTATTTACATTTTAATTAGGCTAAAAGTTAAAAGTTTTAAGCATATTTGACCCCGATGACCTTGAATGACCTCCAATGACCTTGAAATTTCAATCAGCAAAAGAACGCACCACCAAGTCCCATCAAGATAGGCCTTACGGATCTCCAGATATTGCGTCACAAAGGTATTTCTTAGCACACGGCGGACGCCATACGCCATACGGCTGACGCCGGACAGAAATAGTGATAGCATAGTCTCTTCCTGATTACATCAGGCGAGACAAAAAGCAGGTGGTGCATGCCCGCCTGGAGAAAGTTGAGCTATCAATGTATTGGGCTACATTTTGTTGTGGTTTATGGCCTAGACAGAACTAAAATTGCGATTTAGGAGACATTTTAGTTAACAACCCTGTGATGCAATAAGAGAATTACAAGGGACAGACCTGGATTGAATGCAGCCAAACAACCGCACTAAACAAAAGCAAGCGAAGTGGCATGGCTTTTGTTGGTCGAAAAGAAGCGAATGACTATATCGACTTTAATTTGTGGTGCCGTCTCCATTCTATATAATAACTCCTTGATTAGACTTACCGAGTAATGTAGGATAAATTCATGGTCGTTCCATCCCGACTATCCTCAACTCGCATTGGTTGCAATGAGTTAATCTTGCCATCATCGTTAGACTTACCAAGTGATGTAGGATGAATTCATGGTCGTTCCATCCCGACTATCCTCAACTCGCATTGGTTGAGATGAGTTAATCTTGCCATCATCGTTAGACTTACCGAGTGATGTAGGATGAATTCATGGTCATTCAACCCCGACTATCCTCAACTCGCATTGGTAGAGATGAGTTAATCTTGCCATCATCGTTAGACTTACCGAGTGATGTAGGATGAATTCATGGTCGTTCCATCCCGACCGTCCTCAACACGCATTGGTTGAGATGAGCTAATCTTGCCATCATCGTTAGACTTACCGAGTGATGTAGGATGAATTCATGGTCATTCAATCCCGACTATCCTCAACTCGCATTGGTAGAGATGAGTTAATCTTGCCATCATCGTTAGACTTACCGAGTGATGTAGGATGAATTCATGGTCGTTCCATCCCGACCGTCCTCAACACGCATTGGTTGAGATGAGTTAATCTTGCCATCATCGTTAGACTTCCAAGTTTTCTTGTAATCATCGCCAGCCTCGAAATTCATGAATCTAAAGATAAAAAAGGAATAAATTCATAAAAGAAAAACAGAGAAATTGTAGAGATTAGAATAAAATCCAAAATAAATCTGAGCAAAATCAATAAGTTACTTTCTAAATATAAGGTTTTTTATTTGTATAATAGGGGGAATTCTGACACAATGATTATTTGTAGATGGTTTTGGTAACCCCCATTAAAAGTCATTTATCTATTGCTCGAAAGATTGGATGTAATACCATTTATTGGTCAAATTCTCCAACACATTATTAGTGGATTCAATCCATTATTTATTACATTCAATTAATTTCTCTTTATCAAAACCACAAAGGACAACACTTTCTTTAAATAGGTTAAAGTATCCATCTTGTGTAAGTATTGCCATAAACAAAAATTACTGTTCTAAATGTCCATGATCCACTCCACTATTTTTAAAACTATACATATTCTTAAATGGTATAAGTATAAATAAAATGTACATGTATAATCAATATTTGATGTTAGTTGTTATACACCTAACACAAAAAGGTTCCTCACCAGAGATATACATTAACCCTAACCCCTCATAGTGGTTTGTAGCTATAAAGCTAACACTCCACAGGGGGAAACACAGAACAAATAAGGACGAAAAATATGGTGTGTGCCACCCCCGGGAATCAAACCCGGGCCGGCGTGGCCGGAGTCCAGGTGATCATGCATCGCGCAACGGAGGTCCTACTCCTGAAATTAAATTTTCGGAGCCTATTTATTCCTTTGCGTGATTGCGGAATGGAGGTGCACCGACACAGTGCTTCTGTTGGATTTCGCAGGGTTAGGGTTAAGCGTGCACATTTCTTCTCCTTATTTTCACACCACATTCCTCAATCATTGAGTGGCTATTTTTAAGGTTATGATGTTTGAAGTAACCACACCTATTGAAATAACAAGTTGCAGCAAATTAAGTTTCCTATGGGATATCATTGCTTAGTGTGTGCTATTCATTGAGTGGGTGATGTATGTGTGATGTTACCTATTGCATCCATACATGCTTGATTGCTTTCAATAGTGCACAGGGTGTTGCTATAACTTTCACTAGGTCTGGGTATATCAAACATTATTAGGCCTAAAAAAAGGGTTGATTAGCGTAACATAGAAGAAGAAAAATAGGGTAGGTAGGTCAGATTTGTGTTAATTTATTTTTTAAAATTATAAAACGTCTATGAAATTTTATATACCAGCACACTACCATACAGACATAAACAAATGGCACAAATACACATTTTCACTGGGTTTTTTTCTTCTTTTTCTCACACACAAAAAAAAGAAGAAGTTCTGCGGTAAAAATAGGGTCGGTCGGGTTACGCCAATCAAAAAAAAAAAAATTTAAGCCTTACTTTGAAAGTATCCACTCATTATGAATGAGGTGTCATATTAAATGAAAGAAATATCCTTGATTAATGTATAACTCAGATTTTTGTACCAATTATTGATTTTGAATTAGCTAACATAAAAGCACCTGGTCAAGAACTTTTTGTGTTAGGTGTATATCAATATATTCCTGATCAGATGCTTTAATGTAGTGGTTCCAAACCTCTGGGTCACGACCCCAATTGGGGTTGCGACGCACTTTTTGTGGGGTCGCGGATTAGCCTAATTTAACAAAAATAAAATGCTATTATAATGTTGTATCATAGTAACACATGTGACCTTGTCCTGTGAGGGGTCGCGCTCTGATGCTGGTTTCTGGAATGATGTCACCACCAGGAAAAGGTTGGGAACCACTGCTTTAATGTACGCTAGATTAAATTCAGTAATCGGTATCAAAAATCTAAGATATACTTTACACAAGCAAATTTCTTCCCACAATTTTGGACCTCATTCATGGTGACTATAGTAACAAGACCAACCAACAAGGAAGTTGCGGTAAAGGTTTTTTCTATGGGATGTCATCACAGCAGTGACAATTTGTGTGAAGTGAATCACAACTCACCATTCATTCATGCCTGCCTAACCGGTTTCGATAGCACACAGTGTTAAAAAGTATCTACTCCTACTCAATTTTTATGAATGAGGTGTCATATTGTGGGAGAGGAAATATTCTCAATCAGTGTATATCTTAGATTTTTATTATTGATTACAGATTTTAAATGAGCTAACATTAAAGCACCTGATCAGAAACTTTTTGTGTTCGGTGTACAGTTGGTATACATTATTATTTCAAAGCACACAAACATATCATGCACTGATTTGTATTTTTACCTAGAGTAGCCAGTGCATGTTTGCATACAGAAAATGTACACAATATTACAGATGATTACTGATATTTTACTATTGAAATAAAGTATGTGTATGTCACTGTTTGCCTCTCTAGTGAAATATACAAATCATATTTATGAAACCAGACAATCAGTCCGATCAAAAGGGACAAGTTGAAAGCAGATACATAGATAGAATTTGAAATCCCTTTGAAGTGTATAAAATCGAGAGACAATAAAAGAAATATGATATTTTTCACAAATATATCGCACAATGATAACAAATTATGATTTCTTTAAAGTCCTAATAATTTACTCAGACTTTACTTTTGCTTTCAACTTGTACCTTTCAAATAACAGGTCATATAAATCATCATCACAAACCCAGGTGATTGTGCTCTGTGTAACCTTAAGTTGGTTGATGGCGTCATCTTGTAATTTTGTTGTAGGCGCAGCAAGCACTTTATGCCCCAGCGATAGAATTGATCTTTGATCATGTGGATGCAAAGACCATCACACGCTCATGGTATAATGATGCTATACTAGGATACATGCTGACATCACTTCCCAACTTGAGGGGCTACGAAGTTACCAGGGTGAGTAAAAAGTAAAAACTAATTGAAATGAACATGAGTGCAATAAGGTCATTCCGGACATATCTACATTTTCTTGTCATTTTGCAGGGGGCTTTTGTTGCTCAAATTTCTCTCTTGTCTATTGTTTTGATATGTCTTATTTCTTTCATTTCAGAAAAAACTGGGAGCCCTTTGAATCTTAAAAATTGGCATATTCCCTATACTTTTATATTGAAAAGAAACTCCATTAAAGTACAACTGTTGTACAAAAACCTTATACCAATTGTGTTGGGAAAATGACTAAAGGCCATTTTAAAAAACAACCCTAAAACGTCTTAAATCCAAAGTTACCATTTCTTTTTTAAGTCTTAAGTTTTTGGACCCTCAAACTTGCAGTGCCTACTGAGAAAAACATCCCATATACTTCTGGTGATGTTTTTATTATCTGTCATACTTGCAGGGCAATTTGCTAAATTCTCGGTAATAAACCAACAGATTATTTCAAGTCAGAATAGGATTAGATGATACAATACTTTTTAGTGGTTGATTCATTTTAACCCTAACCCCCCTGATTGCTAAAAAATGCTAATCCTAAGTCCCTCTCCAAACACACTTAGGTTTTCGATGACGTAGTCAACCGAGCCTATACGAGGGTCGTACAGTAAGTTCGTAGAGTTGGTTCATAACTTTAGTTCTGGAGGGTTCCGTTAGCTGAAATTTTCAGAGTTTCTCGAAGTACTCCCCGTCTACGTCTATGCATCTTTGAAGTCTGCGTAACCATTCCCTGAAGGCCCAGGCGAAGTCTTCTTTGGGTATGCCTCTGAGGTACTGATAGACGCCACTTCCTACTGCGCTCCGGCTCTCGTATTTCTGTCCAACTAACATCTTTTTCAGTTTAGAAAACAGCCAGAAGTCGCAGGGGGCCAGATCTGGAGAGTAGGGTGGGTGCGAAAGAACATCGATGTTGTTGGCTGTCAGAAACTCCCTCACAACATTGGAGGAATGGGCTGGTGCATTGTCATGATGAAGACTGATGGTCTGCATTCCACTTTCTGGGTACTTTTGTTCATAATGTTTCTTGACTTTGGGGAGAATTTGGGTTGAATAGTACTTCCCAGTGACAGAGGTACCCTGTGGTGTCGGAGTTTGCAGGACAATACCGGAAGTGTCAAAGAAAATCGTATAAAGAACCTTCTTTACACTCCGGCTCCTCTTGGCAACCGTGGGTTTCTTTCCACCTTTTTGCAGCCACACCTTATTCATTTCTCTGCTAGGTGGTTCATAGTAGTATATCCAGGTTTCGTCCCCAGTCACAATGTTATTCAAAAGCTGCTGATTGCCATGCCCATACCTATCAAGCAAGATCCTTGCTGCATCTACCCTCTTCTGCTTCTGTTCATCAGTCAGGATGTGTGGCACCCATCGCGCGCAAATCTTCTTCATGTCTAGATGGCGCCTCAGAATTTCATGAGAACTTCCATGGGATATTCCAGTAAGTGCTGCAACATCTTTAACTGTTTTTCTGGCATCTTCTTCAACAAGTTCTTTCACTCTAGCGATGTTTCGTGGTGAACAGGTAGTCACTGGCCTCCCAAGTCTGACGTCATCATCGATGCTGTCTCTGCCAACTCTAAAGCGCGCCGCCCACTTACAAACTGTCGGGTACCGAGGAGCATCATCTCCATAAACCGTCTGCAAAGTTTCATGGATTTTCATCGGTTTTTCGCCAAGTTTCGAACGAATCTTTATGTACGACCTAATTTCGTGTTTCAAATTTCCCGCCATCTTTCTCCTACAAACCCATGAATACAGGGCAGTGTCCAAAACCCATTGAATTCATTCAAGCACCATTACGTAACAAAAACACCTACCTTTATGAAACTCTCCATGCATGAAGACAAAGCTTCCACCATTGAAAAGCACCTGCTTGTAGGTGGTATAACCACTCATGTGCGTCAGAATTACGTAACTCTACGAACTTACTGTACGACCCTCGTATAGTGAGCGCAGTATACTGAGCGAATGTGTAGCCGAGGGCCGTGGCTTAGTGGTTGGGACGTGGGGCGTGAGAATGGAGGGTCCCCGGATCGAATCCCGGCAGATTCCCGGAGATTTATTTGGCGTTTTTTCCTCTAAAATCGTGATCCCGGTCAAAAACCTTAAACCGGGGTTAGGGTTATGGTAACATTTTTGTTGTTGTTGTGTTCTATTAACCCTAACCCTCCTGAGTGCTAAAAAATGCTAATCCTAAGTCCCTCTCCAAACGCATACGCCGTCGGTTTTCGATGACGTAGTCAACCGAGCCTATATAGTGAGCGCAGTATACTGCGCGAATGTGTAGCTGAGGGCCGTGGCTTAGTGGCTGGGACGTGGGGCTTGAGAACGGAGGGTCCCCGGATCGAATCCCGGCAGGTTCCCGGAGATTTAGTTGGCGTTTTTTCCTCGAAAATCGTGATCCCGGTCAAAAACCCTAAACCGGGGTTAGGGTTATGCACTCTGTAACTCCTTCATTATTCAATTGATCTTGATAAAAGTATACACTTTTTTGAAGAAAAGGGTTCAATGAATCCAACCATGAACATGAAATCGACCATTTTGGAGAAAATTCTAAAAAACACCTTTTTTTACCCATTTTAGTCAAATTTTGTTGTTCTAGATTTATTATAATTTTAATCGAATTCTCTAGGAGGGTTATTTTTTTTACCTTCAAAAAAAATTAAAATCACAGTTTTGGCACTTTTTGGTCAATAATTCAAAAAATAAATCAGATATTAAAAAATAAAATAAAAAACCTAGAGAATTTTATTAAGATCATAATAAATCTAGAACGATAAAATTTGACAAAATATATTTTTAGTTATCTTGACAAAAGCTAAAATGGGTCAAAAAACGTGTTTTTTATAATTTCTCCTAAATGATCAATTTCACGTTCATGGTTGGATTCATTGAACCCTTTTCTTCAAAACAATGTATACTTTTGTATAGATTAAATGAACAATGAAGGAGTTACAGCAGTTTTACAGAGGCTATGCTGAGAGTTCACACCCCCTTAAGTAATGGGAAAATTACTATATCAAAATATTGAGTTTGACTTTTTTACTCGCCCTGTACAAATAATTATTTCTTTCACATGCAACATAATAGTAGTCTACTACAAAGCAAACTAGCAATCATAATTCCTATTTTCTTCAATTGTTCATGTTGACGCTCATAGTGCATTTGCTCGATGTATCCTTTATTATGTGTCTTGAAATGTAATATTTCAGTAACATAAACACAGTATTTGCTTATCTAAATCATGCTGTTTTCCTAGCTTTAATATACACAATATAAATTGAACTGAATAGAACTGGAGAAAGATACATTTTGTCACATTTATAAATCACTGGAAAACTACTTTCATTGACAAACTAGTCTACCATTTGCAATTATAAAACTAACATGTTTCTAGATCTTTATCACCTGTTTTTAATCTCTAAAAAGACTATGCACTATTCTATTAATTTGTTATTATGATACTGCATGCAAATGCTACTAGGGTCATGCAAACATGCAATTGTTCCTTAAATAAATCAACTTGGTTAATAACAAAACTAAAACAAATCAACAATGATAACATATTTGAAACAAAATCAACCTCATATGCCGACGAAAGCTGCTAGCATTGAACACTGCGCAGATTCCTATTTTGTTGCAATATGACAACAAAGTATAAATATAAGTATATTTTTGCTGATTATCATTAATCAATTTCGCAAGTTGACACTTTGAAAATCTACACTGCCCCTTTGTATACAACACTGCGCATTTCAAGTCAACAACTTGACCTAGCTGATTATCAAGAACACAACCTAAATGTGGAATCAGTATTCATTAATTACATTGCCTTTGTGCATTTCAGATTGTAAGCCATATCATATCTACAGCTAACTACGGGATGTATGCGCCATCCCTGGGGCAAGTCACAAACAGCCCAGGCCATCCTTATTAACGCTTTTCTCACATACAACTCCTCCTATTCAGACTTGAGCAGACAGCAGCATTCTATATCCATGTCTTAAAATTACTATCAATTATAAAATTGATATCTTAATTGATAACAAATAAAACAATGTCAGACCTGATATAGGTGATGGCTATCAATCACTCTTTATTCAACCAATTGTTGATCTATATTCACACTATGCAAAACATGGATTTGGCATATCATGCCGATATAAAGATGTCAGTGTCACGTCAGTGTCACATCAGTGAATGATGACGTTTTATTTACCAATCCCTTGAGCCTTGCGGCTCTTGTTTACCCTGTCTTTGAAAAGGAAACGCTAGAATCTCTTGAAAAACATCCAAAAATTGGCTGATCGATAAGGGATATTTGCCTTGCCATTCAAATTTAGGCCACAGATATTTATCAAGAGTGCTTTGTCGTCATAGCTTGACTATGAAAAAAAGACATACGTCAGCCGTTATAAAAACAGCACTCGTAATTTACAAAAGGTTATTTGCTGCATTCATTATGATAATCCCCTACGTTTCCTCGTATCTACTAGTATTTAGTCTATTTATATAAATTTAAAGTCCATGTACCCGGAATATAAGTTTTCATTAGTTACACAATATTGGTTGATTACAATGGTGTTTTTATCATTTGATTTTATTCATTTCATTATGTATTCATTCATTAAACTGGCTATTGCTGGAAATTATACATGAAATATAAATCTGCACACATATATAATCTTTTATTTAATATATGGATTTTACTTTCTTGTCTAGATTGACATTCTTTTGTACGATTGAAGAGCATTTTGTATTAGTTGATATTCAAACTTGATTGATTAAAATGAATATCTATGTATTTCCCCTATTAGCTAATATTGACTTCCAATTTGTCAGCCATATGGAATCTATTATTTGCAGCATATTGAATATAATAATGGTGTCAATATGGATAAATACAGAATTAAATGTGAAGAGATATGGCTTGGATCGTATCTTTTACATCAATAAACAAAAAAACACGGTTTAAGTGCTGTATTTAAATATTAAGATTGGTTAAATGTCATGGCTCCCATTAAGCTTTTGAGTTCTCTTTATGGCATTTGAGAAGTAATGAACTGGTTAGATTTAATGCATTTTAGTTAGGTTATGAAGCTGATCAAACAGCGTGCTCTAAATGGAGTTAACATTTTGTGTCAATTTTGCACACAATGTCATTTGCTATAGTGCATTCAGAACCAAATGGAATGGATTTCGACTAGAGAAGGCTCAGTTGAAATTGAGTAAGGTACAATACGAGTACACCTGCAGATGATATGTATGACGCACATTTTTATCCATTGACGTGTGTACCAGGTATGATTCCTAGTGGCGTTTATAAACATAAGCTTCAAAATTTCCCGGCCATTTTGGTACTGTCGAACTTATTATAGACATTGGGTGTTTGTTTAACATATAAATAGTTTGAGGCACCCATGGTTGTGTTATTATAGGCCTAACATGAAGACTAGATTTAGAAATTCCCCTAATAATATTATCGCAAGGATATACAGTGAAAATATATCCTATACCGGGTCTATATTACCCGTAGCAATCACACATATCTTGTATCTTAAGTGTCTGAGATATATCATTTTTATTCCTGATATGCATAAGATACGATATTGTAAGTCAGGAATGAGTCTAGACAGTAACAGAGTCAAATTTGTAAGGTATCATGTTTATTGTCATATTGGTTAATATGTTCTGTATTTTAGGATTGATATCAATAATATCAAATCTCATGCTTGATCTCATTCACTTTTGGAAGGCAACATCTGATCTATCCCTCTCCCTGCATATGACATACAGATTTATGCTAAAGAGTCGGTCTGAAGATAATTTTAGGCATGTTTTTTTCACAGTTGCACTTATATTTCAAAAGCCAAAGCAATATGAGCTACAATTACTTCCAAAACCAAAGTCGAAATAGAGATTGATTATGAATGAATGTCCTACATTGTGTCTTTATATCTGAGTTTATGTTTGTTTTATAATATATTATGGATGAGTTTACTGGTAAGTTTGATCATTTAATATTTGGAAAGATAACCACAACTGTGATAATGTCAATGTCAGATTTTCATCAATGATTAAGTGCGGGTGCAGTAGTTAGTTTCCCAAGAAATGCAACCAAGTTTGTTCATAGAAAAGGTTAAATGTTTTGCTCTAAACAGAGTGGTCCAGAAAAGGGGCACACTTTTCTAGAGGCAGATTTCTCAATATGTTACAGACATCATCCAATTATTTGTACATATTCTTAAACTGCAATTTCTTGGGCATATATGGTGAAAATGGCATTGAAATGGAAGTTCAGCACTTTTACAAAATAATGGTTAAAAACAAGGTTGTCCATAAGGCATAAGAACCCAAAACCTATTGAATGGGCAAACGGACTTCTCAGGTTGGGTTGGTTGATCTGGCTTTTTTTTCTTTCCCCTCCCTGAAAATGACCGTAAACAGGCAAAAAAAATGGATCAGTCGAGAATGCAAAACGGAGTGGTTTTTTTGCGTTGCCTAAGCAAGCAAGCAAGCCTGTGCAATGTACAGAATTACACAAAGAAAGCTTTACATTTGCTTCAGATCCAGGTGTCTCAGAAATCAGGGGCAACCTTTTACAAATCTTTTAAATTAGCCATAAGATAAAGCATCTCAACGGTATATGTTGAAAACAGCATGGAAATTGAAATACAGATAAAGAAATAGACACACGCAGTTTAAAAGACAACTTGTTATAACTGTGTTTTTTTCTTTTCAATTTGAGTCTATGAGAATGCTTGCGATACCATTCAACACATTAATGTCCACACAGAAGGGTGATAATGCATGCCCACCATAATAGACTTTTGTGTGGACAAACAGATTGTTAATCATTTTTCTTTAAATGGCTACTATTTCGTAATTAGAGCTTCAATTTCTGTGCCATTTTAAGAATACTTAAATATAATTTTATGATGTCTCCAAAGTTCTGAGAAATCTGCCTTTGAAAAAGGTGTTCCCTTTTTTTTGGAACACTCTGAATAAATTACTACTTTGTTAGTAGAAGGGTAGCATTGACTGCAGTGGATACCCACACCGGTCCCCAGTTATTAGCTCATTAGTGTAGTAGAAGGTATTACAGAGGATGGCTATATCCAAGTCAATTACTCTTTGGAGATATTTAAACTTAGGCTTGTCAATCAAGGGATGTTTCATTTGAGATTGAAGATATATCTAGGTTCATGCCATTTCTGGCCTGAATGCTGAAATGAATATTTTGATGAATCTTTTCTAAGATAGTATACTCCAAAGTGTAATAACATTCTTTTCCAGTGCTTGTGGATTGAGTAGGTTTTCAATCTTCAATTGTTGTCAGCATGAACATTAACTGTGCAATTCCCACAAGCCAAGCAGATTTCATTACCACTAAATGATTTCCCTCTGCACTTTGTGTTGAAGGGCTGCAAAAATCTTGAGCATCAAGCTACTGGATTTGCCTGGTCTGCATAATTAATCATAGTTATTTGAAGATCCAAGTCATTTGGACATGATATACCACAGCTTTTCTGCTTAGATAATATGATGTGACTGACGATGGATTTACTACAAAATAGAATAAAATAACATTTTTATTGTATCAGGTAGCCAAGATAACCCTGAAATAATAATAACCTTTTCAAAGTTAAAATTTGATTCAGTACACTATTTTTAAACTTTGAATTAACAAGGGCACTTCATCAAAATAAAGCCATTTGTGAGTGCTGGGTGCTATAGTTTATTCAGTACCAAATGAAGGCTCCACATGTTGTGAAATGATTTGAATTACAAGTAGTTGAACTCTAGAAAAGCACAATATAAGAGCAATTGACCTAACCATGTGATGTTCATGCGATATCAATTTATCATTATCATGTACAGTGCACACTATGCTTCAACCCATTTGAAGTATGAATGTGACGTGACTATATGGTGCATTTCCAGTGAAAGTGGCATCCTTTATGATACAAAACCAAGGCTTGTCTTTGATTTATGCAAGCAAATATTCCAGTGCATTAGAATCATGCACCAGCCCTGCTCACCAGAGAACTTCATACTTCAGATGGGACAGTCCATAGATGGGATTCTTTTTGTGTGGAAATACGCGAGCGCTTCATTATTTTCCACTATTTGCCTATTTGGTACTAAAGAAACTATAATCTTTATCATTCAGTGGTGTGAAATCTCAGCAAGGTACCAGTGCCAGCCAGAAGTAGAGCTCAGTGTAAAACCGATAAACAATGCTAGATGCAGAAATAGTCCTCTCAGAACAACAGGGTATATTGATTGGATTTTTGTTTGTGGATATTTAGATATGTGGACACATTTTTGGTTAAAGAAAATTTACCATTGTTTTATTGATCAAAATTCATGTTGTAAAATCATACTGAACGGAAGAATAAACAATGGGAAACTTTTAAAATATTAAGAAACAATATTTTGAAATGGGATGAGAGCCTTGCTGGAAAATGAAAAAATACTAGACGGGGAGAAATTAATGTAGGGGTTTAATTTTGTAAAATTAACAAATTGAAAAATTGGAAGCGTATGCTGATTTGTGGGGTTGAGCGGTTTATTATGGGGGAATTTTAAATGCAACGCATGGATAATTGCGTTGAAAAGGATCATTCAATTGTTTTAAATGGGTTCAGAATTTGCAAAATTCAACTCCAAATGGAGATTCAGGGCATAAACATGTTATTGAAATTCAAATGCTCCACATAAGCCTTTAATTAATCTAAGGAACATTTTTGATAAAACTGGACAAATTCTGCACCGTAGTTTGGTTGGGGTAATGAAGCCAAGAAGGAAAACATGCTGAGAACTTGGCGAGTGAAATGCGTACGAACGAGGCAGCTCGCCTTTTCAAAACCTACTTTTTCCATGGACAAACACAGATTCCACAGCATTTTTCCAACCCTGTCAAATTCTTCTCCGCTTCGCGCATATCCGCGTTAATCTGGTCCATTCCCTCATCGATGCGTTCCAATTGCTCTGTGGACAATGGTTGGGTTATTTCAAATAGGGTTAGTATTGCATGCATACAACATCAAACATTGACCTGACACAGTACCATACACCGTGTTTAGGCCAGATTTCTTACTTCTTCCATGGGCATACGCACAATCCACAGCATTTTTCCATGCCTGTTAAGTTCTTCTCTGCTTCGCGCATGTCAGCATTGATTTGGTCCATGCCTTCATCGATACGGTCCAATTGTTCTGTGATTAAATTTTGGGCATATAATGTTAGTGGTGTTCATTATGCTCTTACTATTAAAACAGTACACAATGTAGTCTTTAATTAACCAATTTGGCTATTATTAGCATATATATCTATTATCAACTCACTACAACCCTAGAATGATGGATGAAATTAAAAGATAAACAATTTGTTTGTAGAATTTAAATGTGTTATTTCAGTGTATCTAATTTTAATATGCTATCTTCAGTAGACAGCAAAAGTTGTCACAAGTGGTGACATGTTTCAGAAGACTTAAATTGCATTGCAAAATCCCCAACTGTAATAATAACAGATTGGTGCATTGGCTGCATGATGGTCATGAATCATCTGTCAATTGTTGATAATAATGCAGTTCAACACTTTGACAGTGTCATTTAACCCCAAAATCAAACATTAAATGGATGAAAAGTTATGTGAGAAGATAATTGACATATTAATCTAGGTTAAATCATTTAAATATGCTATAGACTTTGTGTCCTGTATCATACTCACCGCATAAAACAAAATAACTCACACAAATATTGCATGACTCACAAAGGCAACACCTTTGTTGATTACACTTATAACACACATTGCAATACAATGATATATGCTAAAGCATTTGATGTGTGTTATAGGAGCAATCACATTTAATAACAAACAGCAGAATAACTAAAGAATATGAAGCTGCTGAAACGTAACACAATAACATCTCAAATTTAAAGATAAAATTAAAACGTCTAAGAATATTTAACTGCATTAACATTTATGGCAAAATATAAAAATGTGGCAACTTAGATTGTTCAAAATGTTTGTTAAAATACTTAATATTTTAACTTTTCAAACAATCTTAATCATTTAATGACATCAACTTATCTTTCCTTTGTGGGAGTAGAGAAATGAAAAACTACTTTCCTCAATTAAATCTCAGACCTTCCATTTACATAATAAGGTACTTTATCAACAGAGCTAACAAGACTTGTATGGAAGTGTAAGAATTCCATCTATGAACCTAAGATTCAAAATTCCATATTTCTCCAAGTAAAGGGAGGTCCCTGGTTCAATTCCATCACTATGAGGGAAAGATTGGTTGTTGTCATCTCGTCCACCTTGTGAACCAAATAATGTAACATTCATTTTCATCTCACATATCTTATTATTGTAACTTTCTTCAAAATTATTGTCTAAATTGCTAATGCTGTCAACAACATAAGAAACGTTACAAACGTAAGTCTACAGAAAATGTACAACTGTTTTCCTTTGTAAAAAAAAATGATAATTTTAAATAAATCTGCAAATTCAAGTTTTGATAAGCTCGCAAGGCAGTGACATCAATTCACACAATTATGCTTTATGTGCTGAACAGAAACAGAAACAGGTGGCTGTAATGTACGTATGTGTACAAAGGTAACAGAATACACATGCACACAAAATGCTATTTTGTTTGATGCATTGGTGCTCCAAAGACGTGCAAAATATTGACAACAAGTCTGATGCCACTACAGTAGAATTCTGCTGGAATAGGGTTCTATTTCATTCCAACAGCTATTTATAACACAGATATCTATCTGAATTTGTTAGATTGATTATTTGTTATCTCAAATGCAAATCAATTGACAAGGAGCTATAGTTCCATCGCTTGCCATAGTTAGTATTTATTTGCAAACATTTTGCAAGAAATATGCCATTTGGATGAGATATCAGTTTATTTATATACTGACTCAATGACCCTCTTGAGTTGTATATTTTGCCAAGCCCTCTGATGAATATGCTGCATACTTGGTCATATTCAGATTTGGTTTACCACAGCCAATCTTTAGGTCAGTGTTGTGCTTTTATGAATATTTGCCAGACCTGTTTGCACACAATAAACCAAATTTTACTTAACATCCTGAATATAGTTTAAATATCTAAAGTGTCTCTTCATGATTTTCTCAAATAAAAGCCAGTGTGTGCTACAGGATGTTCCAAAATGTAATCTCTATCAAAATAAATAACAATGTAAAGATAAAAATAAATATGAACTCAAAACACTTGTAGAAATATTCTACAACAATCATAAATCCACACAATTAGTTTCATAAAATTTAGTAAGATTACATCATCAAAATATGCTCTTTTTTACACTGTGATTTGTTTCATCAGAGACATGAAGTTTTACAAAGGTAGAGCAACTTATGAGACACCCTGTATTTATTTTTGTAATAATATCTCAATCTGACTATTTCAAATATTCATTCAAGTGATTGCTTTTTTACTGCCTGTATTCGTCGAGTGCAAACAATCTCAGGTTACAATTGGCTATCTAAGCATCTTTCCTTGTTGTTGTTTTGTAATGCCAGCATTTTTAGAATAGAGAACTATGTCCTCTTATGTGTATGTTCACATGGATGTTTGAGGTATTCATCTCAGTGAATACAATGTACTGCCTGCATTCTTTAGAATACAATCACCTGTTACTCCTGGTTATTTGAGGTATTATTGTTTTGTACCATGGTTCTTGATGTGTGAGAATTACCTGTTAAATCTGGCAATTTGAGATATCAATCCCAGTAAATCCAGGCTTCAAATTCAATGGGAATCACAAATGGGATTTTTTTTTAGAATCTTACATGACTGCAGCATAAACACAAAGTGATGCCAATACTGTAGATGCCTTATTAATTGGTGCAAGCTTACTTCAAACCGAATTTGATACAGGCCAATAACATTCAAGAGGCAACTGAAATATTCAACCACATCATTATTGACCAAATCAAAGATCAAATTAGTGGTTTTTGTATAGGTATTGGACAATACCAAAATAGTTATTTAAGTTCCAGACATGCATTATGTTAATTATGGAATGCGTGCATCATGTGGCTATAATGATCCACTTTATTCTACCATGTCATTAATGCATGCCTGGGAGTGGGACCCTAAAGTACATTTTGTCTAACAATTCTATCAAAGTTCTTGATAAGAATTGAAATTGGCAATTATAACTGAAATCTCCTGAAGTCAGTCTAAATGTATTTTCCTCTCGAATTGAAAGCCCGATGTATGTGTATGATTTGTCACTTGTTACACATGGCTATACGAGTAATGTGATTTGTCACTTGTTACACATGGCTATACGAGTAATGTGATTTGTCACTTGTTACACATGGCTATACGAGTAATGTGATTTGTCACTTGTTACACATGGCTATACGAGTAATGTGATTTGTCACTTGTTACACATGGCTATACGAGTAATGTGATTTGTCACTTGTTACACATGGCTATACGAGTAATGTGATTTGTCACTTGTTACACATGGCTATACGAGTAATGTGATAGCTTCTTATCGGGATAACTGTATCGCTGATATTTCTGTATCCATTACAAATATTTACTATCCACGCACAAATCCCCACTGGATTACTAACAACTATATCATGTTTTCAATAAACTCAACAATGATGCTACATTTACGAATCATATTTCCACAACATGTTGTTGTCTAGCAGTCTACAATCTTGGAAACTAATTCTTGTAAAACTGCGCACCATCGTCTATCAATTTTTATAAGAGAGATGGCAACTCGCATTGGTTTGCTTTGTCTTTAAACAAATTCTGGTGTGTACATTAATCAGTCCAATGAAATGACTATGTTTGGAAAATCATTTTGCATAATAAGTCAGAATGCCGCTTGTAACATACAAATGTTTTTATTTGTTCACATCATACTGGCCTACTTAATGCAAGTCTTCTTGTCACAAGATAGACCTACTTCTTATAAACTTATAGCATCATTGTTGATTGGAATAGACATACATAAATGATAACACACTCATGCTTAATTCACAAAATCACAAGCACATAACAAACCAACATCAACCAAAAGAAAACATACACAATCATATATATATAAATTTGGCATGAGGATAACACCAATAAATAGAGGTTGTTTTGCATATTCTTTCATTTTGATTTTGATAAGTGATGAAAATGAGACCCTGAGAATTACTTTTAAGCTTGACGAATATATTATTAAAAATAACAATGTATTAACGTCTGCTGTAAAAAAAAAATTCTTGGCAAACAGATGTTTGAGTAAAAAATGCAAAACAACTTCTTTTTATTGGTATAAATCCCAATAAAGTCTGGTGGCAAAGAAATGCTACAATCTTAAAACAACATGGTCATTTTAACGAGGGACAGCATAAACTATGCACAAAACCTAACAACATTTTTTTGATCACAAGTGGTCAAAATTTGACCCCTTTTTATGCAAGGTGTATAGCTGACGCTGTTCTTTAGTAAAACATGACCACATTGTTTTAGGAGCGTATGAAGAGTATATTCTTGCTTAAGGGATAAATGCATGCTTGACAAAGTAATTCTATAGATGTCAGACATGATAAATGGGTATGATGATATTATACAGCAATGGTTAGATGTATGGATTGTTTCAGTCAATAATTAATAATAGAAAGACAAATCAGTAAAGGCATGTTGTATATAGCCTAAACCGATGGTTATGTATTTTAGAGATTAACCGATGTCACTTTTCTTTTACCGATCCTATCCCCGATTTATTTTTCTCAGTATCAGCTGATCCGATACGCAGATCAATCTGATATTCCTACCCAAAATTTCAGCTGCATAGTTGATGGGAGAACCGACGGAAAATTAATGGATTCAACGTATCCCAGGAAGCATTTGATTAAATAATGTTTGTTTCTGTAATTGTAACCCCTCAAGATTGATGCATAGAAATCATATTTCTCAATATCGAGTACCAGTAGTCAATGCAGACAATGTTTTAAAATGTGTATACAATCCCGCATCAATAATAAATAAAGTATTGTACCAGCGCTCCCTTCAAAGATCACGGAATGAAAGTAGATTTCCCTGAACCAGCACTCCCATCAAAGATCACTAAATGAAGGTTTCACTTTACCAGTCGGAATGAAAGTAGATTTCCCTGAACCAGCATTCCCATCAAAGATCACTAAATGAAGGTTTCACTGTACCAGTGCTCCCTTCAAAGACAAAGATCACTAAATGTAGTAGGTTTCCCTGTACCAGCCCGCCCTTCAAAGATCAATAAATGAAATAGGTTTTCCTGTACCAGCGCTCCCATCAAAGATCACTGAATGGAAGTAGGTTTCCTTAGCCAGCTTTTCTTTTACATAACCCTACATAGTTCTAGTGTTCAATTCGATATAGAGTAGAAAATTAAAATCATAACTGATAAAAAATAAATACCGCATAATATGTAAGTTTCTGTTTAACCCCAATTTAAATAGATTATTTTATATAACTTGAAAGTAAACATGATGTACACAATAGAAGATAGAAGTATTTAAAACTGATTTTTGTGTCTGTTGTCATTTATTTTCAACATACCACCTAGGTCAAAACACTGGAATTTTTCAGATCCAATATTTTGCTGATGTCGCAAAAATCAATGCCATTCAGATGCCGGATATTAACATCGGTTAATCCCTAGTGTATTTTTATTTAAAAAGCATAACCAGTGTATCACAAAATAATGTTTTCAGCATAGTGATGGTATATTTGTTAAGAGAAATATTTTGCTGACAGCATGGTTGCATAACATAGTAGTAAATAATGTAGTATCTTGAGTGTGAAAATACAGATACTGATCAGAATCTACTAGGGTATATCAAATATTTCTTTATTGGCAGAGTATTTGGTGATCTGATCATGTGATTTACCACTGTTGCATTCAAATAATGTCTAAAGACTATGAATTCAAGTAAAGGTAAGATTCAGAATCTTTATATATATATAGATTATTTAGCATAAGCACTGGGGGCTCACAGGAAATTAAATTATTGTGCCTATTTTTATCAAATGCCAGAAGAAATTTAACAAGCATGGTGACAATTCACTAGTAGTAGGAAGGTTAAGTAGAAAAGCCCATTACAGTTTTTTGTTGTTGTTGATAGTGCTGCTTAAGAATTGTTATATTAATACAGCACCAAGTTAATATATTCTAAAATTAATGTCTTAGGTTACATGAGACATTCAATTGATTCTTTGAATATTTGGAGGGTTGAAAATGGAACTCTGTTCTGCTACAGATCCTTATAATCATCCATGCTAAAGCTAATAATAACATCAGATACAATTACAAGAAAGATGGCTGTGAGTTGGTAATACTGATTATTGCTTCATATGGACATTTCAAAGTCATTTAAATTTTCAGTTAACTACTATTCAAACACACACAAAAACTGTTTATATTATTTTGTGTTTTTCCTTACTTTTAGTTAACCAAAACACATTACCCAATGTCTAAACATTTCATGACAACTTTAAAACGAGTGTCTTGCATTTGGTGAATAGGATGTAGAGGTGGGTGTGGACAATAAATCTGTGTTTTACTAATGCATGTGATGAATGTGTGTACATGAATGAGTGTGTATGACTGATGCATGTGTTAAATGGTAGCAAATATCTGGTAAATTTACTTATGTTAGATAGTTTATGGAAATATCTAGCTTTCGTAAGAGTTTAAGCAAGCAGAGGGCTAAGCCATCATGGGTTAGTACAGCATGGGTATTTGTAAACAAGCAGAGGGCTAAGCTAGCATGGGTTAGTACAGCATGGGTATTTGTTAGCAGGGTTTATGCATTACAATAAATTATAATATAGTCCTTGCTTTCTTAGATATATCACACAACTTAAATTGTATTTCTAGTCAATCTTAATCTCCGGATAGTTTTGACACTACATTAGAAACACAACCAGATATCATCAAATGTGTTCATTTCTAATAAATGTTCATTTCAGATGAAATGTTATATGGAATGTTATACAGGGTGTCCCAGAATGATCTATACCGAGGTCAAACGATTTTATCGGTATACATTCATTGATGTTGTTAAAACAGTTTTCATATATATTTTGAGCAAACGCCCAGCTTTCTGAGGAATTTTAGATTTTGAAAATGGGACATTTCTGATGGAAAATACAGACCTTTTTATAACGATAGTAGATTTCACGTTTTTGTCGAAATGATCCATTATGAAAATCTATAAAGTCACTAACCTATTTAAATATTAAATTATTTCTGAAATATTATTCACATTATTATTGACACTGGCTTTTTGATAACAATTGATTGTTGTGTGCATAGAAAACAAAGCTTTAATTGAATAGGGCAGGATTTGTATTGCTTGAGGGGTTTTAATCCTCCTTTCTTTGGCAGGAGTTTTGAATATAACTTATGAGGTGTGGAGTTCACTGTTTAAAATGCTGGTAGGGCTAGAGAGAATAGCTGTAAAGTTGAATTATGTGAACCAAAATATGAAATTAAGTTTATCATTGATTTTCGATAATGTCTTGCCACAGCGGAACAAAAAATGATATCTCAATGAAATTAAAGGAAGGGTCCCGCAAGCACAACATTGAGCATTATTTGTTAGAAAAATAATTATCGAGCCGAAATTACGTAATTATATAGAACAAAACACCATACTAGTCACACAAATGAATAAAAACTGCCATCACTCAACATGCAATTTTTAAAATTCGCGGCGATCAAAAGTCCCGGTGTCGATGACGTCACGGGTATCTGTGCTAAAATTTGCGCATGTGCATTGTATAACTATGACAACATCGACACTGGGATTTTCGATCGCCGCGAATTTTAAAAAGTGCATGTTGAGAGATTGCGGTTTTTATTTGTTTTTGTCATAAGTGTGGTGTTTTGTTCTATATAATTACAAAAGTTGGGCTTGATAGTTATTTTTCTAACATATAATGCACACTTTTATGCTTGCGGGACACTTCCTTTAAGGGAATAAGTAGGAAACATTTTCACCATCATATCGCCAGTGTTTAAATTTGAAACACTATTTGTTTTATATTTATTATATTTTTTAAAACCTGGTATAGATCACACTGGGACACCCTGTATGATAGCAGTGACCCCATAGGATCTGCCTTTTCCCCCATTTTATGTTTAAAAAACCCATAAATGGAACTCCTTGTCCCTGACTCCATGCATTTACATTCTTCTAGAAACACTGCTAGAGAATCTAGGTGGGTGAAGGACTATCAATTGATTATCTGATGGTGTTGCTCTCAGCTAGCAGAGTATCTTATAATTGTCCATAATTTAAAGATAACCACCTGTTCACAATCTGTATACTGAGACAATTTAACCAAGCTACTCAGGTATAACTGGAGGGTCAATAGAGTTTCTAAGAATATTGGGATAGACTTGGGTATTGCCTGGGTCAGTTTCAACTATTAGTTTGATTTATAGAGACTTTGAAAGTAAAATATAATAGAGGTGATTAAATAAGAGAATGTACACAATGCTAGTGGCAATTCTTTTAAGAATGAGAGAAGAAATCTTGTTTCCAACAAGCAGTTTCTATAGATCTGAACACATAAAGAATATGCAACTATGAATATCAGCTCTTTATTGTATTCATTCAATGGCCTTCAATGGCCTTGAACCATACTCCCCCTCACACATTAACTACTATTCCAATAACTACTGACACAAAGACAACCTACATACGTGGACAACTGATTACAAGGGAGAAATTAAGGGTTTACAAGAGGAATCTAAGGGTCACATATCTCAAGAAAGCAAAGGACTACAAACAAATCAAAAAATAAAACTGAGGAATTCAAAAAACTATTAAGACAAGAATTATAAAAAACTATAGTTATCCTATCACCTCCTTGCTCATCCAACATAACCAGAGTCCTGATTCCCGCTTCTTTGCTCTATTTCACCGCACGCAGATATGATGATTGTGATAACAGGAGAGAATAATGAGATGGTAAAATAATGGATTTGTCAGTATCAGGGTGCTGAATTCGGCAAACTATTGCGTTACATTATTATTATGGTCCAGATGTCAATGGTTTAAGGTATTACAAAAGGTACATATGTCGTTAAAATGTCACATATCAATTGATCCAAAGTGGTTTACTTAGTTGTTTTGGTAATATTCAAAGAAATAATAAATAATTATGACTAATGTCTTCCACAAGTATGGACACAATTGTTCCAATTAATACTTCTTTAACAGTGCCTTCTTAGGGACCTTTGTAACCATTGACATCTGGATTATCCCGTGGTGTATGATATCATTTTTATACCATGTCTTACCTCCTTGTTCATCCAACATAACCAATGTCCTGATACCAATATCTTGACTCTATAAATACATGTAGGACATAAATAATTGTTATACTACCTTGATATGTCTATTATTGCAATTCATCAATACTCACCGCTTGGTAGATGGGATAATGATCAAACATCTTCAGAACCATTGGACATAGACTAGCCATGTTTGTACTTGATCAATTGCATACTTATGAATGAATATTGTCAGAACAATGGCAAAATATGGATATTTAGTTGCAAAATTACTATACAGCTATCCAGATCGTACATATATCATTACATTTACTTAGTACATACATAGAGAAGGACAGAGATATGGACAGAGACAGCCCAATACTAGGCCAGACAGACAGTATGACAGATGGACACACACACATGTAAACAAAGTATCATTTCTCATACTTGTATCATCATAAATGAATTATTACTCAACATGAATTATAATTCCATAATGTCACTTTCCCATCTTACTTTAGTATTTAGTGCTATCGACCGAAATTTTGCAATGGCTTCCAATCTGAGTGTCCGAAGAATCCCAATATTAATATGCCAAGATACTCTAAAGGGTGCTCTAATACTGAATGTGGGGGTCTCTGACATCCAAACTGAATATCATCATGAGACACCCAATCCGAGTGTCCAAAGACACTGATTCAAGTGCACCAAGACATATGTTCTCAATGTCCAAAGACAGCAAATTGTCCCGAACAGATCCCAATATGAATGTCCCAAGAAAAAACAATCTGAATGTCCCAAATCCCAATACAACAAATCTGAATATGACAGGTTCCAAGACCATCAATTCGAATGCCCTAAGAAAGTCCCAAGACAAATCCCAATCTGACTATCCCAAGTCACCCAATATGAATGTGTCAAGCCACACACTCTGAGTGTCCAAAGACACTCATATACGTTATTATCGATTGAATCCTTATACTTTTCTTTTATCCTGTTTGCATCGCCAGCATTAGGACATGTAAAATGATTCAAACATAGTATTTTGTAAGCTTCACTTACTATCCTGTAACAATACTATTAAATAATGTAATAATATCAATAACACCATGCTATTTACAATTCTACCATTTGCCACCTAGGCAATACCTATTCTAAATTTCCATAAAAAAACTCTTCTTACATTTGTTAATACCCCAACATAAATGTATTAACTATTGAAAGTACATAACAGTTTGCTTAAGATTGCTGCTGCTATATGATATACACGTCACTTTTAAAAGATATTTTTCTTTTGATGTCGTCTGCCCCACATGAATCAAATTTAATAAAACGTCTATAACTATTAGCGATTCTGAACAAGGATAGGTGACTTGCGATACATGTAGATAAAGAGTATATACCTGTAGGTAAAGGGTGAGTAGATAGAGTGAAATACAAATTTTCAGCTGCCGCATCACTCTTTGCTTGAAGCTTAATATCATACAGCAAATTATTTGAAATATGTTAGAAATATCACTTTTTTCTACAAATATACAATTTAATATTTTATCTTGATGCAAATGGAGGTAAATTGAATAATGGCATTTTTTCGCATCACAGGACCCATTTCAAGCCTGAAACACTCAGGTTTATTGGTTTTCCACTCAGTGTCTTACATTAGTATTGAATGATCCCTAATAACATGTCAAAATAGGGTCAAGATTGTTTTTCACATTCATATCATATCTTTGACATTTATACAGACAAGCATGCCTACCAAGATGAAATTTTATCTCAGAAAATGTGTATATAACCCATTTTGCATTACTATAGAAATCACAAAGTCATACTTAAAATGGGTCAAATATTTACTTTGAAAAAGAACTGATATCATAAATGGTTTTAACATTGAATACATATTTAGATTGGTTTGATCAATCAAATGCATATTGATGATGACAAACAATAAAGCATCATTTCATCTGTTTATACATCCCATATCACAACACTATGTGTAATTGCCTTGAACCAACCATTGGAGAAGTATTTCATCTCGTAGATTTCTCATTCTCACACATCTTTGGTCAACTCTATTTAATAGCTTTCAAGAATTATTCAAATTATGATGGTTCTTGTCATCTTTTGGAATCTAATTAAGATGGAATTAAAATACATTGAAATAAAATCTATCAATCTATTGCGAAGCAAAATGTATGGTCACAAAATATCAAAACGATGGTGATCCAATTATCCAATGATGCTTTTCCCAATTGGAATTCCAGACTGCCAATTATACGCTTCCTAAAATATGTCATTCATAATTAGAACGTTTAAATGTCCTAGATAAGGTGGTTACTGTTCCAGTAATATCAAATAAAGTGTTAACTCATTAAATGTGGCATCTTCTTAACGTAACTTTAGAGTGGCAACCCTCATGGGTCCGATTCATCATTTCGATCCAATTTCAGAGTACATTTCACAACCGCCAACTTCTTTTGGTTTCTTACTCCAGTTTTTCATACAAGGTATGTATACCATGTATTGACTCAATAGTCAGATTGAGTCAGCATATTCAATTTTTCAATTTTTAGGCGACTATCCAACTATTCCATTTACATTTGACATTACACAGTGACTAAGGAGCTTGATGAAATCACTCTGACAGCTATAAATAAGCTTATTAAGTAGATTTCACAGCCAGTATGCCAATGACTAAAATCATTCAATTCAGATTTTCAATTTTTGTTACCAAGTTTCACACTATTTTATGTCAGAAACAAGCAAGAAGCAATGGAAGAATGTATCCATAAATTATATTTATAAAATATGTAGCTAGGAGATTTTGTCATATTATATCTGAAAATGATACACCTTCTTCACTACACCAGCAAAGTAGTAGGTATACAGCACACACACTAAGATTAAACCAATATGTAGATGGGCTAGATAGATGTAAAAGTATACAATCTTCTGGGCATTAGCAAGGTGATAGTGTCATTCTAGTGCAACACAGCTCAGATTCGTTACACTTTTTGATCACTTTTGGTTTCTTCACAAATATTTTTTATCACTGAAAGTTTCTGATTTCTATTAATGGCTGTGTTTCATCTCTTGGGAGTATTAGGGCAGACAACCTGCAAATATACAGGGTGCATGTGTGTGTGAGTGATTCACTTTCTCTTGGCTCTTGTTTCATACTATTTTGTATCATTGACAATAATAACTGTCTTGGAGGTAGTAAATAAATAAAACAAAATGTAATAAAACTTTGTAATACAATTTCTTTATTAAATATGATGATATCACTGTATATAAAACCACAATTTCATCTTGCGTAGCTGCTGCATGACAGACTTCTGAATCACAATGGTGAGCTTCTTATGAGTTGGAATATTTAAAACTGATCCAATTTGGGTAAATTTGCATTTGAGTTGGGTAATTTACATCCACTTCAAACATTGATCCCTGCCCTTGTTGAAGTGACAAGGGAGATCATATTGATTCCCTCGATTAGCCCTGATATATAACTGAACTTTCCTACAATAATTTTCATGACATAGAATCCTGTACCACATTATACTATTATGTATGAACTATGTTGCTGTTTTTAAATTAACTGTTTCCGTACAGCCTAAACACACATTTCATAATCATTTGCTGGTTATTGCAAATAATGCTTAAAATAAAGTCCATGCATGTCTGCAAATGAGAGATTGACACAGTCCCAAACACAGCCAGCATACTTATTCCCAACAGTATTTGCAAGTGTCTCTTGTATTAATAATTGATGACAAACGGCAACTTACAGTTTTGCTACTCATTCCTAAGGGGTTCTAAAGATAACATATTATCTATACAGCCTTGAGTATTCTTCTAGAGAAATCCATTGCGTCACCCTGTAGATTTGTTAATTACAGCTTAGTACAGTTACCCTGCTAGACACTGACACCTCGACTAAGATGATCACTGACACAGACACAGGGTACCAAAAATGAAATCAGATCGCCATGTAGTATACGTGAGCTATTTTCCGTTTTCAAATCTAATTTACGGCCTCCAGATGCATTATTTACAAGCTCCTGCGGCAGAACGGCCAACTATCAGACATTCTTTAATGTAACAAGGCTTGGATATTATAGTGGTGTTAGGATTTCAGACTACAAACCTGGGAATTCATCTTGGGACTTGAGTCACAATACTGAGTGAGCATATATAATGCAATGCAGTTTTGTCATCTGAATTGTGAAATGTATACTGGAAACCAAAGTAAAGTAACATTTTTTCATACTATGTGTATGGAAGATGAGTATCGATGCACTGCAGAGTGAGTTCTATTTGAATGTCTAGTAGATTTTTTAAGTTGAGAAAAAAAGAATCTCTCTTCCCTTCTTTCTTTCTCTTTCCCTCAGTCTTGTAGGAGTACAGGTGTGTGGGTGTTGATATAAAGCATAGGTTTGAAATAGACAGAAATAGCCACTTTTCCTTAGAAGAGAGACATAAATTGACTAAACCCTTCAAATTTGTTTGTTTAATAAAATATAACAGCAAAGATAACAAGTGAACTCGGAATGGACCTACCATCATCAATCATTTAAGGTATGATTAAGATGAAGGTTCCGGTTAAACTTGAATTAAAAATAGCACTACAAGAAAACTGTTCAAATGATTGCTGTAAGAATTGGAAAAAACAATCTATAATTAAATACAGAGTCATTATTAAATCTATGAAAGATTGATGTTAAATATGTTGAATCATTTTTGTCACTATTCTGTGTGTATGTAGTGGCCCTAGACAATTGAATTGCCTTCAAGCAGTCAGACTGCAAAGCTGATTCCCAAAGTACATTTGATATGAAAACATTTTGCCACAAGTCTGGAAAAAGAAGAACGAATCTGCATGTACTTTAAAATACAAAACAAATTTTGCTTGCCAAGAAAATACACTTAACATGAACATAAATGCTGCCATGAGTATAATGGATTGACTGGATTGAAAGTGTTTCTGATTCAAATGTCTAACTTTGTCTAAATCCCTGGTGAGCTTGGTTTTAGAATTGCACACAGCATGAATGTGATACAGCACATCAAAAGGTACATCTCGTCTACTTTTGAACAAAATATGAGATTTTTGTGACAATATCTGACCACTTCCATGCTCAAGAGACTACAGGTGTAATTTATAAATGGAATTGGTCTTAGATTACCACAGGGTTTCATTTGATAAAGTTTTAGTTTAGTTGTTTATGGGTTCAGTGCAAATAATTATTATAATGACACTTATAGTGTGATAATCAACTTCAAGCATTTAAATCTGTTGGAACTTGCCATTTAAATCAAATATGACATCCGACCTGCTTCCTTAATTCATCAAAATAATAACCATTTTAAGAGCGGTGTTCAAACACTCAATGACGTCATAAATAAGGCAACTTGTTAAATTTCTCTGGTTTAAAACCGTCTGGTAATATATAGAATATGGTACACACTATATTCCTTATATGACTCACTTAGATATGCATTTATGCGCTGAATGTCTTCCTATGACTTTAATGTCAATTTGTGAAATATGAGCCATCTGTTGACTTCCTGTGTGTGAGGTTTGACGCTATCACTAGAATCTCAAGGAGATTGACCCTATGCACAACTGCCTTACGTAAATTTGACTAAAGGCAAGGAATTGTCGCAACAACAAGGAATAGGAAATATGTTGCTTATTTCATAACTATATCAATTTGGTGCTAAATTTAGTAGAACAGAGTGAAGGGTACCCAGCTACATATCATCAGTGGATAGCATCGATGCTATCTTCAGTGGATAGCATACCGGTACCATAGCAGTACACACTGACAGTCATTTGAATAGCAATAAAAAACCAAGGCATTTATTATAACACCCCAACCTATATTTCTTCTAATCAAAAGCATTACGTTAAGAACACAAATGTATAATAGTTTTCCACGTTTGCAGCTGGCACCAGTGTGGTGAAAACCAATCCAAGAATCAATAGGCATTTATCCATCCAATAACGTGGCCATAAAACCCATGAAGATTGCCAAAAACTTGTTGGGACAATTCTCTATGTACTGTCCATGCTGATCATTGATTTATATTTGTACAATGGCTCTTAATTCTTCCTTTAGGTATAAGGCATTGGTTTTTCTAGGAAGGAATATAGAGGTTAAGTAAGAAAAGTTTGACTTAAATAAGAACACATGGTTCATGGTGCACTGTTAAATGCTGCACTTTATAGCAAACAAAATTAATTGTGAAGATGTTTTACTCTTTTTTAAAACCATTGCACTAATAAACATTAATGAACTGTGTCACTAATAAACACCTTGATACTAGCCTAACTATCCATTATTCATTACCAGTGCATCAATACCTTGTGAACATAAACCCAAAGTGACAATACAATTCTAGGTTTCCTTTTTAAACATGTCTGTACTAAGATTATACCCTGGTTTTATGGACATGAGCGGATTTCATCTATAGATCCGCTAATGCCTTCACAAAGTTCAATGGTTGCTGCCTCCTGTGTTCTCAAGTGTTCCAGGCACCACACTGTCTTGTCATGTACACTTTAGTTAGGATTGTGTTGATGTGTAAGATATAAAACAGTAGGACTGATGGACTAGATGGCTGGCCTGGTTTAATGTTAATGCTATCAAATATTAGATTGGGATGCTAACGTCTGATAAATTAGGATGAATATTTGAGATAATACACACTGACAAATAATTGTCATGCAGCTTATCCAAACTTTCTAGATTGTTTTTAATGCACTTTCTAGATTGTTTATTGCAGTAAAATGATCTGGCATGCAAAATAGGTGGTTAAAGTGTGAAGGTACCATTTTTTTAATGAATTTCTCTGTAGGCTAGGTTAAATTGATAAAGAAAATTCCCCATTTTACCTCTTTTACTAGCTTCAAAATATCCCAGCTTAGAGCATTTCATGTATTTCAATGTCTTTGTACAGAGATATATGAACCATGAGATTTTCAAACGGTTAAACGTGCTACTTTTTGGACCATTAAATAAAATTTATTGTGCAAAAATACTGAGCCTATCCTCCTGAAACTATTACAAGGTCATTTACAACTCCACTTGTGTCTGAAGCAGCAGAACCGCATACAGAATGAGATAAAAATACACATGGGTGAGGATGGCCATTTAGCATTAAACACTACGCTCATTCATTCATTCATTCTTGTGTGCACTTAACACACAACACATATATCACGTTCATCAATGACATGTCTGTCACGTTCCTTAAAACGTCCTTCATGTACACAGAAACTGATGCTCATCAAATTGAGCCACACATTTTGAACATTTAGCAATCAATACTTTCTTGTGAAACTTACCACTCTATTTACTATTCATGTCTTCCTTTTTTGACATTGTATGCCTGCTAAGGGACAATTCATGTACAGGGTGAGGGGGATGATTTTAATGTGGTTTACATATTTACATAATACAAATTCCATTGCCTCTGAATTTCAGTATATTGTTGTTTAATTATTACTGAGATATACACATAATTTTACTTGGAACTTGGTATTTATCGTCTATGTATTTATTCATCTTTTAGCATGTTCTGTTCTGTCTTTTGTAGGGATGGGATTTTCGGGAAATCGCACTCCTGGGACTCAATTTAATTGTTTGGACGAGACCCGGGTCCTGAACACACTCTGGGCTGATTTTTAGTGTGCCATCTTTAGTCGAAATTATAGCGTGCATAAATGTAGGAAAATGCAAATATTTGACTAAATAAACCTATTTCACGCGAATCTCCACTATAAATTTGCATTAAATAAGAGTGATTAACTGACAATTTTGATTTTTTTAGTAAGCTTATTATTATTTTGTCGATCTTTTATTTTCTAGTTTCCGGAAGGTCCTGGGACTAGACATTTCGGGCGGGACTCGATTTCCCCGAGACTTGCTCCCACCCTTAGTCTTTTACCATTATGAAACTACATCAATAATATCCCCTCTTCTGCAATCTCATAACAACATTGACATTTCCCTTACTACTTCCTGCTCTGTCCTGTTTCTTAACCTCTGTCTTGTTGTCCTTCCTTCCCATGCCTCCATCCCCTAGTTTCAATACAATTATGGAGTTAACACAGTATGCAGTGCAATGTCCTTCCGGTCACGCTACATATTAAAGTTCCTTTGAGACATTGTAGATAAGCTTGCATTTGAGGAGAAGTATATGAAACTGTAACATGATAATATATTGGTTACTGTATGTTTAAGGATTCAGGGAAATTTTCAATTGACAAAACCAACAAGCAATCATAAAGTGTCAATATACCCAACACTAAGTGAATATTGAATTGGTTTCATGTGACCAATACAAATGTCAGTTGAACAGCTTTCTCCTGAAGGGGTTTACTCTATTTTTAACCCCCTCCCCATTTATACATGATCATATTCATCATGAGGTCATTTCTGTTTTAGAACTGTTTTTAGAATGGGTTTTTCAATAGTGATTACAGCAGGGGTAACAACTACTAAGGCCAAATTAAATTAATTGTTTGTCTCAAAGCTCCTCTCCTGTTGTAAAACTAATGCGGAATGAGGTTTTTTTTTCTTCAAGTTTTTAAAAAAAAAATTTAATATAAAATATTGAAATCCTTGTAAAAGTGAACTTTTGAATTTAAGATGATGTGATCAATGAAAATCTGAAAAATTGGTGACATTTTGGGATTTATTTTGTTTTGTTTTGAAAAACAGAAAAAACAGGGAAAAAAGAAGGTTTTTTCAGATTTTGTTTTTCTAATGCGCATCAATAAACTAACGTGCGCGGGAGCTTTGAGACAAACAATTAATTTAATTTGGCCTAACATTAATGAACCCAATATACAATTAAATTTGAGGGCAACACATACTTATTTAACAATTTGCAGTCCAACTCAATTTTTTAGTATTTTTTGATCTTGTCAGATAAATTTCCTGCTTATGCTCAAGAGTATACTATCTTTACACAAAGTAACTCACTATAATTCCACAGGGTGTTTATAAAGAATGGATGCACTCAACAGGCAAGTCTCAGATAACACACAGGACTTATGATACTCTCAGGTTGTGAGTTCTAGCCCCGATTAGGCCAAGGTGTTTGTATTTACTGGCAAGATACTTATTCTAGATGGCCTTGTTGTCTAAGTGACATTTGGGTAGCTCTTAGGAAATGTCACAATGTAAAGTGCTGATAGGCTGTGCACATTGGCCTGTAACCAACTAATTGAAGCAACATTATTCCGATGATTTCATGATTATAGCAGTGATGATAATTGGCTAAAAAGCGCTTTAGGACTATGCAAGCACAGTGTAAAATACTATATATAAGAACTGAGAGTGACCGTCCATTTTTATTTTGTTTTCAATTATTGTTTATAAGCAAATTAAATTCTGAAGAAGACTTTCTGTGAAACAATAACAAATGAGCACCAAAATCTAAAAATAACATTGTGTTCTGTTCATCGCACTTGAGTAACACACTGCCACATATACGCACTTCCTTTCTTTCACACTTGGTATACTCAGTTGGGACGGCATCTTAAAGTTCAACAGGCACTTATCAATTGTTTTTCTAGACTGTGATTAATAACAAGGAGTGTTGGCTTGAGGCTTTTGAATGTGTATATATAGGAGTAACACAAAAAGTTCCATCCCCTTTCCTTTCTGGCATAACTAATCTAAAACAAGAAGCCGTTTGGCTATATAACATTTTCTTGGAAGAGAGGTTACCCATGTAGCCAAGTGGAACGGACTACAAAAGGGATTCACACCCGGTGTGCTCTACATTCAATCAAATTGGTACAAAATGTCAACATTTGTCAAGCTGATATTTACTGAAGATAGAGGTAGAACATTTTCAATGTCCCTAAAGTGGCTGACAAGGAATACCTTTCTGATTACATACAATTATAATGAGGCAAAGTAGAATAAAGTGCACAAGTCTCTCACATGCTGTTATCAGTTTCTAGGTTAAGTACAATTCCATGAATCTATACAGTTCTGGATTGGTAAATATTTTGTCTTAAGGCAATATATATTTTCAAAAAATTATGAATTTCTTGCTAATATTGACTTGAAAATAAATGCATCATCTAATTTCCAAATAAAAAACCTAAAGTAACTATCAAGGATTATTCCAAAATTTAGACAGACGCAATACAGGTAACAACATTTAAAAAAAGAAGGTATAATGGTGCCTAAGTAAACCAGTCAAGTACCAAAGGCAAATATAACATGAACTTTATATGCATCATCAGATACATTGCGGGTTTTTAGTTAATTTCCCCCTTCACTGGGTAAGTATAGTTGATGCCGACAAGTATATGAATTTCTCTAAGTAAATCTGGGAAAGGTTACAAGAACATGGATCATTTGATAAATCTGATCATCATCTAGGGCTTTAGGTGCAGGACAGCGTGGTATTGGTAAATGCTATCAGCATCAAATAGGAGTTTTATCGTTGTCAACATCATCCATTTTGTGAAACAAGTGAAAATTTGTCTTGCAAAGGTATTAGGCATGTTTGTGTCAAGGTTGTACAAAAACCATGTATACGCGAATTGTAAACAGTGGCGTTCCGTATTTCTTCATTTGGCTGGGATTCCACTGTATAGAGAGATGTTTTGCTTTACTTCCTTGGGGATTTTGGTAACAGCTTGTATCAAGTACTCAAGATGAATGAAGTATGAATCACCAAAGACTTCTTGCTTTCTTTCCTTGTGGATTTTGGTGGTTTGTGTACATTTTTGTAAACTTGCAGCAAGTAGTAAAGGCAAGTGCAACACGAATCATATACAATTCACTATCTATTTGATTAAATATGTGAAGTCAAGCATTTTAAATCTCTGTCTTTTTATAGCATGAAACACAACCCCCTCCACCTATGTGGTATTCAGTATGACAAACATGAACATATTTTATATTTGAGAATTTGTAGGATTTAGTTGAAAGAAATTTGCCAAACTTATAATCAAATTGAATCCATGATATAACAGTTTGAGGAAACCCCCACAGCTTTTGCCATGGTGTGACAGAGCAGATGATAGGCAAAGCTAATTTGTTATTTCATGATCATCTACATGCAGAATAAGATTTTGATCTAAGTTCAATAGGATGAGTGAGGCTTTGAGATGTAAGAATTAAAAGGAACATTTGAATGACATTTTCCAATGTCAGTGTTGGATCGGTGTATATCAGTATTGATAGTTTTAATAGGAAAAAAATAATTAACTATTTCTTATTTTCCTATATTGACCTTGTGCTCAAATGATGTAAGCTAGGAGAACGATGCCTTTGGAATTTACAAAAAGATTACTGACATTATTCAGAAAATGGTCTTTTTTCAAAATAGAGCTTGTACATATAGCAGACAGCAGTTATTATAGTGCAATAGTAAATAAATGCCATGGAGAAGTATTATACAATGTGTATGTCAAAACCAATGCAAACTCACATTGATATTTCATCCTCGTATGTTTGACACACATTTTATTACAATGACAGTTGTCAATTTGTGGAGGGAAATATAATCATTTATAGTGAGTTGCCAGTTTTTGAAGCGAATCTTAGACCACTGCTAAAATGAACTTGGCAACTTTGGTAACAATGTTGGCATTTCATGTGGTTCATTGCCATTCTGATGAAATCCTCCAACGTATGAGGGTGAAATATCAATTATGTGAGAATGCATTTATTGGTTTCGTCAAGCACATTGTTTACCCCTGCTCTGAATTTCTATTAACCTGTTGAACATTTTCACTTTAGTTAGGAATGTATTTAGTTGGTGTATTAAGTATCTCATATTATATGAAGTATGGTTGACCTTCTAAGCAAAGCATAACAGTTAAATCAAATCTAGCTTTAAGTATCAATTCAGCTCTACTTGCCTCAGACATGTAAATTTAATCATCCAAGATATCTGTAGACATACTAATGGGTTAATACACTTCTTAGCAAAGCAATAATGTAGGCTAAATCTTCAAAACGACAAGTACTAAAACTGGCAACAATATACAAGTTAATTCAATAAAGAAAAAAAGAAAAGAAATATCTGATCAATGTGTGTGGATTTTCATATTTCATTTAAAAGTCGGTTATAGTAGGTCACAGGGGTTTTAAAATTTTGAATCTGAGTCAATCATGGATCATGTTTCATATTTTTGACTTAAATTTTGTGCATCCATTCAATATGCAAGGTATAAACACAGATCAAAACAGAGAAGGCTAGCAGAGCCCTGGTAGGTAGATGAGCAATGGATATGGTTGCCATGACATTCGGAATGAAACATTACAAATCTGAATACCACCATAACTTATCAAATTTCATGAAGAAGAAAAAAATATCTCTAATCAACCTTGGACTATTCACAGAGAATTCTGATTATTTATCCTTCTTTTTCTGAACCTTTGTTGCATCCTTAATGTGCGTACTCAAATATATGCATGCAACTAAATCCTGCAACTGGGCTTTTTCCTGTATCAGTAACCATGGATACACTCTATCTATGTACTCTTTCAATTCCCTAGTCTTTTCAATATCATATTTCCCCCCTTTATTTAAGCTCACATGCATATATCAAGGACACTTTAAGCTCTACTTAAACAACTTCCTTGCAATAAATTTGATAACAAAACAAAATCCTCTCGCATCTGCACCATCACTGTATAAATCCTGGAAAGATTCAGCACAGCTATAGGTGCCTCATAGTAAACTAACTCACACTAGTGTTTATTACCGTTATGTGACGTCCCAGATCAACTGCGTCACGCTATTATACCTGACCTGAACCGCAATAAAAAAAGATTTGAGGAGATAGCCCATGGCATACCATGCAATCAACAGGTGAAAGAAGACTGAAATCCACACTAGCGAGATACACGGGCAAAGATTTCAGATAGGAATTGGTTTGACTCAGAGATAAGATGTCAAGATGAAACAGGAGTAAATTATTGCAACATTCAATACACTACTAATTTATAAACAATCACTGAACATTGACTGTGAATTAATTCAAAGGTATCGTATAAATGTACTGATTAAGCAAATAGTAGTACAAATACTCTTTTCTGTCCACCTGACCTGGTTTAATGTTTTATCCCTCATTATGCTGAAGGGTTTTGCAACTGATTATTTATGATGATAGGCCCAATTGGGATTCCTCCTTACAAATAAAACATAAAGCTTGATCTCCACCAGGAGTACCATGTAGTTACAATAGGAATAGAATCAATAATGTATCTCTAAGTAAGGAGAGTAAGACATTTGAGACTCAGGGTCAGTACAAAGAAGATTACCGGTTCGTTTCATTCATAGGATTATTTTGTTTCTTGATTTATAATCTCATGAATATGCATGCAATGAGCGTTCAAATACAATAGTTTCAACAAGTAAACAGGTCATCTGATAACGATCAGTGATCCTAGCTCCAACATTAACCTTTTGGTATTCTTCAAAAGCAAAGCTAGAGCTTTTTTTAACAGCAAAGCTGGAGCTTTTTTAACAAACATAACATAGAGCCATTGAATCATGTTTGGTTAGTGGTTTTCATTTGTTGATTTACCATGTTTTGAGGACAAATGTAGGCCTATTATTAAACACATTAAAGTTCACACAATTTTACACAAGAATTCAGTAGCTTCAGATAATTCATACCATAGACTTTATGTCATGATTATTTGATTGGGGTTCGTTCTTAAAAGCATGATCATTGACATAGTGATAAGAGAATAACATGTAATGTTTCGCCTGCGAATTCAGTCATTGTATTATCGACACCTGTAATATATTACATATTCATTGTCAAAACATTCAGGGTATTAATCAAAGACAATTCAGGCACAGAACACACACAACGGTTTTTAGATGAAAGAAAATAGCCTGCCAATTCGGAACATAGATCATTCATGGCTTCCATAGATCAAAGCTCAGACAAAGAATCCAGACGCAAATCTTTAAGGGATGGGAATTACATAGCCTTAAGGGCAAATTTGAACCTAGAAGATGGAGCATAAAGGAATCACCTTACAGATATCAATCCTTCATGTAAAGCACCAAGGCAAAATATCTCTGAATTGAACAATATGCTGACATTACAAAGACAGTCAAAGGACTAGTATACTGTTACAGGATATTATAGAGTAGTGTAACTTCCTTACGACACATTCAAGTCTTGTCACATTTTCCCTTAATCCAACGTAACACAGGGATTCAATTGTGTCACCTTTGTAATCTGGAGAAAGTGTCCATGTACAGCATATATACAATTACAGGATACAGGATGGCAGAAAATACTGATTTCATCTTCAACCAGATTGGTATATTACGGCTTGTGCAGTAGATTGTCCTATCACACTCAAAGCTATACAATATTAGGAGCATTCAAATGAGAGGCGCTAAGCTAAAGACTAGCATAACATTCACTAATCTCAAGATTAAACTCTCGGTTAACACATGACACTCTATCTGTGAATTGTGTAATGGTTAACTAACCTCGAGTCTAAAAGGTGAAATTTTAACCTAAAAGATCTAGTGGTTAACTAGTCCTGAACTGAAGCACTAACCAAGAGCGTGTCTGCCATGTGAATTCTTCAACTATTTTAATGTTAACCGCAAGTGAGATTAGCAGAGGATTTATTACATGTTTGGGGCGCAAAAAATGTTAAGTGATATTTTAATGAATTTGGGATTTTGCAGTTCATGGAAACATGACATTCTGTACTGTGTGTCTAAATCTGGCAACCGCACTTGTATGTTTTGGTGGTAAACATTGCTTAACACATTTAAAGTTCCCCTTGCCTGTATACAAACTCTCTAGTTTAAATCCTATTTTCATCAAAATGTAAAAAAATGAACATTGAAGTATCCGATAGTATCTGTATTACAAGTACAGCGTGTCCCAAAAAACTGGGTCCAAAACTTGCAGAGATTATAACTTAAAATATGGAAAACATAGTTGCTTGATGTTTAGGAATATAAAGTAAATATATCTGACATTATTTGGTGAAATTATAAGACCAATCGGATGTAAGGTTTTAGAAATACAAAGCTTTGAATACAGCGTGGTCCGAACCCGTTTTTTCCGATTTTGCCTATGAACCGCCCATGCGTTGCATTTGCGCTCGTACTGACGTCATCAAAGTTTAGCCTTAATAACTTTATAACAATGACTTACTCAGGAAAATCTTCGTCATAAGGGGAATAAAAAGTGTTAATTCCTATGATTTTTGTTAGAAAAATCAATAAATAACCTTCTGAGACACTGCCATCTTTGAAGCAGTTCAAGAACCATTTCTTTGAAATTGGAAACCAGCCGTTAAGTCTGTCATCTCATCAAAGGTATTACAGGCAGCGCTGGAACTTCAGATTTTTTTTCAACCAGCCAGTCGGGATCGGGCAGGTAACTCACAAAAATACCTGCCCGACAGAAATTCTACCAGCCAGTGCAACTCTCACACTTACACCGTGAGTTTGAAATAGTTTACCCGCCAGTCGGTTGCCGGGGTACTAAGTTTTCCCGACACAAAAATTACTCGTTATGTGCAGGTGGGCGGGTGCTATTTCCAGGCATGGTATCAGGGTAACAGTTGCTCAGGTTTTGTACATTTTCAACAACAAGGTTACTGCAATGGGTATTTCTAATGCTGAATATTGATCCAAAATACCTATAATGTAACCCTTTTCTACCAAACAAAATATATTTCGGAGAATAAACACCATGCACATGATGCAGGGAAAACTTGCACACAACGTACAGATGCAAAGCATATGGTGGTTTATTGCTAAAGTGGAAAAAACGGGTTCTAACCACGCTCTATTGATAGCTTGGTATTTCCGAAAGTTGCCATTTGATCGGTCTCACATTTTTACCAATTAAGATCAGGTATATTTACCCTAATTTCCTTAAATACGAAGTAGCTACATTTTCTACTTTTTAAGTTACAAGCTCTGCAGATTTTGGACCCAAGTTTTTGGGACACGCTGTAGTGACAATTAAAAGACAAATGGCTGTCATATCATAATTCAAGTATGTGAGAAATGTACAATTATACACAGAAGGACAATAAGATACAGAGAACATGTTTAACAATTATCAGCCCCATCTGAACATACATAGGACAAACAAGTAATACACAAACATATACAAATATAGATTATAGGTAAAACAATCTATAAAAGAATACCGGCTCTACATATGAATAAGCTTTTACAAACTAGTTACGTGCAAATACTTCTACCTTACCTATTTTGTAGGATTACAATCGCTACTTTGGCATGGCATTTGCTTTGGGACCGAAAGGTCCTGTGTTCGATTCCCGGTATCATCAGACCTTTGCTTTCAATTCATTTTTCTCAAAATGGGGACAAAGTTTCAAGTCAGAATACTTTTAGACTTTACTTTAGACTTTACTTTATTTGGCTTCCTCTGGACAGTGACTTAACTTAACAAGCGCAGCTTTTATGCACGCATATGTATCTTCCATCTTTCAACGCCAGTGTGTATACGCTAACGCCTCAAGTAGGCGTGCGTTATGTGCTGCAATTTGTAGAATACGCTGTTACGTTGACTATAGGCTGATTTGTGATAGCTTACTCATAGATAACACCAGAATATATTAATACCTAATCAAATATACACTTATAGATGTACATGGTATATCTTCAGAACTGGTGTCACGCCATCCCATTTATTTGATTGGTTCTGTTGACAGTTAATGGTTTATAAAGGGAAGGCAATATCTTGTTTGATAAACTGTGACATCATAAAACAGAATCACATTGAAGTACATCAAAGCCTTGAGCTTATTCTGTAATGCAACTGGTCATCAAACAAGACACTGCCAAAGGAGAATCCAAAGCCACTCTCATGTATGAATATATGTAGAAACAAGTTATAAAAGAATTAACACCAACTTACCTCCTCCGACAAGGCGAGCATCCGCCGGGTGCTCTCCAGCGACTGGAAAAAAGAAAGAAAAAAAGAAAACATTGTAAATATTAAGAAAGTGTATATTATACTGTATTTAAAATACTGAATGTCGATAATACGTATCTCTCAATGCCCCTTTAAGTTTTGAGGTGATTGAAACATGACATGGTTACAACGGGGACACTATATCTCTATATCTCATTCTACCATATAATTGATGCATACCTGGGACATCAATTATCTGCCATAGATGTTCAGATGTAATCATTGTGATCGTATTCAAGTCAAGTTTTAATTAAAATACTGTCAATCTATTAATAATATAGATAGCGCTTAATAAACAAAATCTGACTCATTCCCTCCCCTTCATTTTTGCTGTATCCCTCCTCATTTTTGCTGTATGGACCCTTCATTTTTGCTGTATCTCTCCTCATTTTTGCTGTATGGACAACAAGGTTATAAATAAGACTATATCATCAAAAAAATTATTCACCCACTACATTGATAAAATGCCAATAATTGTTATTGGTTGCTCAAACGGTCGACCATCATTATTTTGGCAACCCTTATAGCTTTGTACATGTTTAACAAAATTTCAATTCTTTTCTTTGTATCTGCATCAAAGACGCAGCAACATAACAGTTCTGTAACATGTAATGTAAAAAGGCTTATCATAAATGCCCTGCATTAAATGCACTTGTTTTCATCATTGATTCATAATTATGGCTCCATCATGTAGAAGCTGAGCTCTTATCTTTCCAAGTAATCCGCAGGCAGGCTATAACATGCAGGAATAGAGCACTTATTGAGCAACATAACCGCTTGTGATCGGCACAATTTCAATACATAATATGTTCATGATAACACTTAAAGCTATTACTAGAGAGCGTAATGATATATAATATCGGAACATCAAATCGGGTGAAACATGTTCAATCAGCATCATTAATAAGTCAATATTAACGATCCTACGCAGCAATGGAGGGTTATACTTTAAAAAGCAACAATTCCCAAAGTGCAATAGAAATAAGACGATCGGGTCGCTGAATGATAAAGTACCAAGCACACATCAGATAAGGACCATATTGAGCCCATCAACATTGCTATCTTACCAGAACACCTTTTATCACGCTCAGCGCTTACATTATAGATTGACCTCATTCATTCAATTTCAACAATATTCAATGTACTATCTTCAGTAGACAGCACAAACTGTATATTAAAAAATCAAAAATCAAAATGAGTCCATGGTAGCACACCACTTTGATCAATCTGAGCAAATAAATTGAACCCATATATATAGCATTTCAAACATATTCTCTATGGTCTGCAAAAAGACTTAATAACATCCCCAAAGTTTACCAAGCTATCTTTATTATTATCATACATTTTGGGGCAGGTTAGTGGTGGAACACAATACTTATTTCAATAAATATTTTTGTTGGCATTAACATATGCTATACAGGGTGAGTAAAATAACACATGTACCCAACTTTAGGATTCTGTGCAACACATAATCATTCTTAATTAATCTGGCAAAGATGCAGTCTCATTAGCTTTCAAAAGAAATTTAGTTGGTTAAAATAAGTTGAGGAAAACATGTTTTATGCCCATTTAGATAAAAGTGTTTATTTTAAAAAACAAACAAGATTTGCAATATTTCTTTAATTATTAAGCTCTTTTGATATTTACTATTGAATAAACTCTAATATTATCATCACAACAGCCCAATTTTTATCTTTGCTCTGCTGAATTCAAGAAATAATGACATCGTTTTGTCATTATTTTCCATTTAATGAAGGAAAATAATATCTGAGCAAATTTGTTTTGTCTTATTAATTAGCTATTGTGTCTCATACATGTATCCATTTATTCATAAATAGCATGCGTCATTGAGTACAATACTCAATAATTTGTTTTGTTTCGAAAATGCAGATACTTTACCAAAATAGTCCTAACTGGATAACGGTATCATGAAATGTTATGATTCTTTTTGATGATAACAGTAAATAAATATATCTATTGATTCAAGCATTGGTTTCCTTCATATTTTGGTAAGAGATATGTTAAATATTTATTTTACTTTGAGTTTTTTACTCATCCTGTATAGCTCTATAACACTATATAATACTTGTTCAACAGTTTTCACTAACATTATGAGAGAATTGTCTGTTATTAAGTCTTGTAAATATGACACTATATTGTCAGTTGACTTCATGTTAAATCTATGCCTTGAGAGAGCTTTAGTAATGAGTGAAACACGATAACATTTAAGAATGAAATTTGATATACCAAACTCATACTTAACCTGATTGCATAATGTACAGGCTACTAACTGAACACTGTGTATTAAATTGCGACAGTATGAATATCTTGACCTTATATCTATCCTTTTTTATTTTCAATATTGTTACCAATTGAATATTCGGTCATATGTCGTGAATTGTCGTATCAAATAAGGTGGATTTGCCACACATATCAAAAACTGTGTGATTAGATATAAATTTATTTTTAAAGTACTTGACCTATAGAATTAAGTAGGGTGTCATTTTGATGCTAATTATGTCCTCTTTTAATAAAAAAATCCACAGATCATTACGATAAATAAAGGAGTTGGACTGTTAAATGCGCAGGTAGTCGGGGATGGACCCGGTGGTGTGTGGGGGGGGGGGGGGGGGGGGGGGGGCTGCCGCCATAGAGTTCACACACACAAATCGGTCAAAACAGTGTCTTCTTTAAAGTCTTATATATTGAAAAATATAAATATATAACTCATAGGCATCTCAAACTGCACAAGTATTACAAACAATAACACACATATCTGATAATATATAATTTGTCACCAAAAATCTAATGAATTAATTGCTTAATTAAGTGCTAATTAGTTCAGTTTTGAAGGTGCATTTAACAGGTTTCTGTGGGTTAAAATGTATTTAAGTAATATTATTCCACATCGATTATCAGATTAAATGTTGTTTCTGAACTAACAATAATTCAATGCAACAATTATATTGTATTCTTATTAATTATCACTATTGATTAATTGAATCAAGACTAATTGATATATTGCAAAAGTTGCGATGGTTACCATGTAATTTTGTATAAATGTATGATTAGAAACTTACTTGATGCAAGGTGCAGTTATTATTCCTGATAGTGTGCATTTGGAATTTTAAATTGCAGCAATTACGACTCTCATTGTATTGGTAACATAATTTTATTTTTTTTCAAAATGTGTGCAAATAAAAAATTAGAAAATGATCATAAATCATACAATTGGCCATTTAGTTATATTTTTATTGACACCCTGAATAATATAGCTTGATGTTATGATCTAAAATGTATAGATCTGAAATAGTCTACTCCAGCACAGCAATCATGCGGTTATCAACTCCAAAATTATTTATAGACTTGGCGGTTTCTTCTATTGGAATTGTCCCACTCTACATTTTGATCACCCTGTATATTAAATTGTTGAAAACTAAATCCTGTTATAATTGTCTATCTTCATCTAGGTATCTAACCCAATGGTTCAAAACATAATTACTGCCGCAAAACTCAAAATATAAAGCATTGTTTTCCATTATTTTATACACATGATTTTGGCCACCCTGTATATTTTAACGGAGGACGATTGGTCGATTTACTTTTTTTTACTGAAAGCCCTATATCCTGCCTTCTTACTACTTTACTTGTTTTTGATGTACTACTTAAGCAAACAAAATAACCTGGGTATATCAACTAGTAAAACAATGCGTTTTTCTTATGTTACACCCTGTATGTACACCCTGTATAATATCACTTGGTATTTACATATCTGGTATCCTTGTAGTAATAGGTTTCCAAATATCTTAACTCTGTGTAGATCCGATGTATACAATAAAAGTTATGTGGATTTGAATCAAACTTGGTGAATTTTCTCTCAGTGTAACTTTTTTTACACCAAATTTTGACATATTATGACCATTTACCATACATTGTTTTCCAATAATAGTACAACATAAATATATTCATGCCTTGAATATTTATGTTATCACATAGCTGTTTAATTCTAATCATTGTATGCATAAATCAATTGGCTAAAACACTTGAAAAAGTGTCAAGATGACTAAGAGACATCAAGCCAAATGAAATCAAATTAAAATACATTTGAAAGCAGTCTCTGAATGAAGCATGTACATTAAGACTGAGTCTATTAATGAATGAATGTTTGGCTGAGCTAACTGTGCTAACCTAAACTTTGACCTCTTATAATAGACAAAACCGTCTTCTATACACTCAACAATGCATTAAAACAGAAGAGCGATCAATACTGTGAGAATCACAGTCACCTTTGCCAACATGACCCATATCTTACTAAGAATTTGACAAGGCAAAGAAAAAGAAGAAACAAAATTAAACAGTTTGTCAAAGTTTCTGGAGGCATGCAGCTTTTAAAATAAGGGCTATATCTTGCTAGACCTCATATGCTCACATCAGTTACGGGACGTCTAGCAAGACATTGCCAAAATAAGAATGTACATAGTCTTTTCTCTATAATAATTTTTTTTAATCAACATGATTTTATTTCAATAAAATAAGGTCTTCTAAATTATTGTGAATTGGCACAATCCAAAAGTAAAACAAAAGAATGAAGACCTTAATTTGTCTGGCTTCTTGTAGCTTTTAGTTTTGATAGTGAATACAACATTTTACATAAATACATTGCACTTTAGTTGAGCGTGTAGATTGAGAACGTGTAGATTGAGCGGGTAGATTGAGCGGAGTGGTTGTCACCACCCACTTCAGTGAACTTGGAACAAGTCATATACGGTAAATCTAGAAATACGCTAGCGTAGGCGGAGGTAGAAAGCTCAGTGTTGCAATTTAGATATTTGACCTTTTCCATAAGAAATATGTTAAAATAAAATATCAACTTTAAGAGGGTCAATCAGATTTTACTCTTTATCTTTTTCCTTCAGAAATACTTTCAAGGGATAGGGGAATTGAATTGTACAAGTCACAATATCACATCTTAAAATGAATGTAGTGCTCCTTTAAAGCCATGCTATTTACTACCAGCCTTTATACTACATACTTACAAAATTAGTTCAATTAACTCAATTTTACCCAAATAGGGATGCATTCATAATCAATATAAAAGCACAGAAATATATGATCTGACATTGCTTTAAAAACAAAGATTTAGGAGCTATTCACATATGTATTATATTAAACTGGGACTGAAACTAATCAGATTAATATACTGATTGATATAATTTACCATTTCTAACTGTGTCAATCACTGCTCATCAAAATGAACTCAACAATATAACACTTTTAAGCATGCCCGGTAAATCACCAAAATGGCGTCTATTACATGAAAATCTGAAGACACTTCATTGTGAAAGGGAAGATTCCCTTGAATATCAATGTGCAACTAAATCTGGCATCTACACAGCTTTAGCAATTATCAAATGGGTTGAGATTTGTTTCAATTGATGCAGGCACGTTTAGCTGTGAGGCTTACACATGAGTTCATTAGGGTTGCTACAGACAGACGATATTTTCTTGTATTTCAATTACCTGTTTGTATTATGAATGGTGTGAGAGATCCATGATGTACATGATCTCAAATCCAGGGCATGGTTCTGTGTAAACAACACATTGTACTTATTATGATTTGACAAACTTAACAATGCAAGGATATAAGTATTACCTACAAAATAACAGATCTACACCCCTACCAAAAAGATTTGCAATGATTTAATGATTTATGTCTAAATATCTGATGGGGAGGGACGGGGCTGGGTACACAACAAAATGTGAGTATAGAAAGTACCATCCTGATTTCAACATTCGAGAAAAATAGAACATTTTCAAAAGTAGAATCTTGAAATTTTATCCTTTCTTCTTTCTAAATAGGACTTCAGCACTAATATGGTGTCAAACTTGACTAGAATTCTGCAAATTCTGCATATAAATAATCCAACACAGGTCAACTCTCTTTCCTTTGTTAAGACTATCCCGATAGCTATCTATTAGATAATAGAAAATAATCACATCTCACAGCTTAAGCGTAAATTTGACCAAGTCAGAGATTCTATTGATATCTTATCTAGAATATATAATGTAAGCCCAGCCAAATCTGACTAAGAAATGCAATGAGTATTCTTACCCTATGGCATGTACTTTGTGTGTTTATCTTAAACCACACCACATCACTAGCTCTCACAATATGACTCTTATATTCTGTGTTATAAAACAAGAAACATCCCCACTGATTTATTTATTTACGTAAATCCTGTTTGGTTCTCAAGAAGCCGGTAATAATGCAGCTTCTCCAATCATCAATTGCCGGATATAGCTTGATAGATAGTGCGCCCTCGGGGGAATGGTGATTGGACACAGAGTTCTCCGGATTTACATAAAAAGAACTTAGTAAGTTCACATCAATAGATGACACTTGTTGCTGTAATAAGATTTGCGGTGGACACCTCTTTAGAAATAAATTCAATGCTAAAATTAATCAAGAGTGGATAAACAAGACCTATGTATCTTGATGATATTACCCTGAGTATGTTTGAAGTCTTAATTGAAGGACGGCGGATGCTGACTTGTATAAAAGATGTTTTGATTACATCATTAAACCTCGCAAACAAAATCTTAAGGCCAAACTAAGAAGTCCCGCCAATTGCCACAAAAAACTGTTTCGAACACCTGAATATAATTTTTTAATCTTACTGATGTTTTTTAATTCCATTGTCACTATCCTAAGGGATTTGTAGTAGTATAAAGTACAAAATATCAAGGCTTCGATATTTTTTCTTTGCCTTTTAATACAGGTGTTAAAATATGTCAGATTTTTAATCTATTAGATTATTCACAATTCCCTTTGTACCTGTGACAAACTGAAGTTTTAAAACATAGCATAAGCACAACCTGCAGTCTATTATCCCAGGGTCTCTATATTAGTATCCTGCGTGGGTACATCTATAACTAACTGCATCTTATACAAAATTGAAATCCTACACTTGGCCATTAGCGATGTTGCACAAAACTGACATAATCCCATGTAATGCGACATGTTCAATTCAAAACAGAATCCTTGTTACATGTCTGGCTGATAGTGTGACAAGATAGCCAGCCAACAATGGTTATATATAATGAAACAGACAGCAGTGAAAGACTATCTCTCCACAGATTGCCCAGCTGTGGTCTCCAGGTGCATGTGACTGGGAGCAATTTTAACCTATACGACTGCTGAGAAATCGACACATTCTAGAATGTGAAATACCGAATCAACATATAAGTGCGCTTCAGCCGCTTTTGCTCCAGTTTTCATATCTCGTGTTATATTTGTATGATCCCGTATCACTGTATTTGTATTGCCATAAAAGACATAATGACCTACAAACTGGTACAGACACATCTTGCTTGCAGCCTTCATTCCCTTTGATTGTTAAATTAAAACAGGCAGGTATTAAACTATTAACACATTAATTGATCATAATGCTGACATTTTATTGCGCTGATATTTAATCGCCATGTACACTATTGATATTTGTACACCTTCATTATATTTCTTTTTATGTCTTTTAATGTTGTGAAGTTCCTAGAGGCTTATATAAATGTCTCATTATTATTATTAACAAATTGACAGAGAAATCAATGATTCTATGATACTTTGAATTCCAATTTTAATAATTTGGTTATAATGCATTAAACTCATTCCCAAAATAATGGTTGTGATGCTGTTCCTAAGTCTACATATCATCTTGTGGTCTCTGGAAGACTTGATGTTTGAACATGGCATAACCCCAAAGAAAGAGCCTAATGATGTGAGATCATTGGAGCGACACATTTTGCCCACTATTTAACATATCAAAGACCAAATACTTTCACATTATTACAGAACAATGTATTATTTAATGGATGTATATAGGGTAGGGGTATCATGTTAATCAATGAATTGTTGCCATATTCTTTAGATGTGCATAATTCTGGAATACCCCCCACACCCTATGTTATGATAAAACACCTTATTCCGTAAAACGTAGAGTGTGAAAGGTACAATGTGAAGGGTTTTATATAATTATTTCCATAGATGTACAATTCACTTTGTTTCATTTACAAAATAAACATATGATATTTTGCTACAATATATTTGCAATTCCATAATTTTAATGTCACAGTAATATGGTTGCCAACACAAGCATTTTGATATCAGTTTAAGGCCAAAAACAAATTGTTTGCTTGCCCATAGATGCTGTCAAAAAGGTGGTCAGTCTGATTTTGTTGTTGTTGCTAGTGGTTATTCTGGCCTTGTCCTATCAACACAAAAGCAAGCATGCCAAATTCTGAACCATGTCAGATCATTTGGATGACCCATAGTTGACCCAAAATAACCCACATAATACCCAATGACCCCAGCATAATATTGGTAGCTTTTAACTTTAAGATCCTATTACTAAACCATTTAATTTATTCTGATCAAAAGTATGACTTTTAAGGATCCTTTTCTGTGGTCAACAACATTTACAGTATTTCATTTAAATATGGCAATATAAGTGTTGCTTGTCAAATTATATAACATAAGAAAGATTTATAAATATTTGTAAACTTATTTCAATTTGTCAACATTTATTTTGAAATTTATGTCACAAAATCACTGTTTCAGTTTGTATGCATGTGATCTGGTAATGAAAGATGTTTCCTGTATTCAATATGCATCATGGATATAATAACACATAGGTTTTGAATGCATCACATGTTTATCACTACGATAGAGATTACATGGACATGGCATTGGGTCACATGAGGGGTCAATCAAGGTCATGTACATGACTTTAATTAAAAAGAAGTTTAAAAAAAAGAAGTTAAAAGTAAAGAGAAAAAGAAAAGAAAAAAAGGGGGAATAAAGGGGAAATGATAATAATCAGGATTGTAGTACACGGTCGTTCCGACGAGGGCAAGCAAACAATTTGTTTTGCCTCGTCAAAGGACAGGGAGGATTTCTACCTCGCTGATCATTAATCTAGCAAGAGTCATAAATATGACCCGATTCTATCTGTCCATGCAGTCACATGCCTTATATCTAGGGCTCATTAGTCAATGGCTATACAGGGTAATCCAGACAGAGCTGTATCATATTTAACAAATGAAGGTGGATGTTGCCAAAAATGTCGGTGAATTCTTACAAATACAGAAATAAGACCAGTAGGACACAAGGACTGGAGTTCAGAGAGAATTCAAAATAAAATAAAATTCACATCGCAATAATTATTATTTAAACTGCTACTAAAGAGAGAGAGGATAGTGATATATTATTAAAGCTGAACAAATTCTTTATTCCAAACAGGACTGTTTCTTAAATATCACAAAGAATTGATAGATTCAGACTTTTCAGCAAACAAAAATAACACATTTATTATTTGGAACATGGTCAATGAATTTACAGGTTAAAATGTTTACAAAACTTCTGTTAATTCTGTTAATTCTATTGGCAACATGTTTTAAATTTAAATTCCTAATATAGATAATGTAAGTTGGATCTGACTGACCACTAGTAATATAATTTGTAATATCATTGCATTTCCTGTATTGTTATGGCTGTTGCTATCTTCGGTAAAAAGCAATCACTTCTAATATAAGGTTATGCAATATGGTAACAAGGACTGATATGTATACACAAATTTATGGATATTGTTATCCTCAGCAGTAATGATCACTCTGCAAAACAGGTGCATATCAGCAATAATCCAAAATGTATGTGCTGTCACGGGTAAACCTAACTATATTTCAAGCAAACAATTCTCAATCACTGTGCCATATACGGCATTATCCGTCTATGTGCGGCGCGTGTTCCAAGCATGAGTGCAGTGATCCAAAACATGTACGCACTTGACTGTGTTTTACTTGTGCATGTTTTGAGGTGCGTTTTTAAAAACCAATCGTTGATCAAGAATTATTTGTTTTGATTATAATATAAAATGAATATGTTCTATGACCACACTAGACAAAAACCAATATTGTTTTTATTATCAATTTGGTCTTGGAACTCATTTTCATCTTTGCTTTTATTATAACGGCCAAGCACACTTGTAATAAATGAAAGTAACATAAGCTAGTAATGTGAGTTCTATTGACTACAGGCATTGGCTTATTATTGATTACATTCTTGTCTCTAGACCTTTACAACGTTATTCACTTATTCACTGTACTACATTTTAACGGGTTTTTTCCGTGAGTTTTATTTTTGCAAACTCGAGAACAGATATTTTGTGAGAAAGTAAACAATTCATTCATGGTGAAATTGTATATCCAATGCTCATAACTGACAAATCAGAATACATTCACAGTTCCCATTGCTTTAATTTCATGAGATGTTTGTACAAAAACATCTCTCACATCAGATTCCTTGCCGAATATATATTTTGTCCAGAATTGATTTCACATTGTATGTTAGTCTGTTATTCAATGAACATGCACACCCAGCACCCTGATTCTCCACACACACCTACAGATTCTGCTTTCACAAACAAAAATCGGCTCTAAGGTCTGCATAATGAGAGATGGCTGTTTTATTCATTTATGAAAATAATCTTGTTGACTTGAAGCACAACGTAATTGTCACATCTAATTATTATCTTTCATACAAAAATGATGACAACCTTATTGAAAAGGTATAATTGTATTAAGATATTAAAATAAAGTGCAAAGACAATCAGTGTACATGTTTGGTTTCCATAAAGAGGTCAATATGTTATTATTGAGGAATGATATGTTACACTGAAGCTGATAGAGTCCTGGGGATACTGTGATTTAAATCAACACACTTGGACTTGGCAATCTATGATAGTAGTATATCACGGTAAGCTATACATGGGTTTTGAGGGTTTTCAAATAGATTTTATAATGACCTATTTGAAGATAGCAAGATCTTAAAGATATTGTTATCTTCAGTAGACAGCAATATGTCTTTCAGTTATGGCTCTCTTCTGGAAATTGTGCTATATCATTGTTGGCCTTTCAGGACATAGTATGATGTTATGGCTATTGCTATCTTCAGCAGATCACAAAAGCCATAAGATAGCAATAAAGTCTTACAGTGATTGCTATCTTCAAGAGATAGCAATGTGCCCTCATCACCATAGTAGCATCTTCATTGGTTATTTGTCTTGAAATTGGCCAGCCTTACTCCCTAAATAGTTAGTTACATACTGTATTTCTTGCTTCAAAATCTAAACATTTCCCACAAAACAAAATTTGGAATTTTACCCTGGGAAAATCTGGGAAAATCTTGAAACGGCAAGTTGAATCCTTCGATCATACCTTAACCTTTTCGACAATCTGTTTTGAACACTGTGATAATGCACTTTGCTTCTCAACACGTGGACGAGAGACTTTGCAATTGACCCGGGCAATTGCAGGTCAATATCTAGGCCTATATCATAATATGGAGACCCCTACATATTCCCACGGTTCCCGGTATTATTTTTACCATGATACGCTATTGCGGTAAATTATGGTTTTGGTACCACCAATTTATTGAGATCGCACATGGACTGAGGTCATGTTGGCGCTCGGTTGATGAATGAAAGTTTATTCTATTCTATTACAATATTCTTCATAAATTCATATATCTCTACTAATTGTGAATCCTTTACTTGCCATCATTTTATTTTTATAATTTTTTTTAAACATTTACTGGAGAGTGATCAGCAAATAAAATATAAATAGACTGAGACTCTCAGCCGCCCTCCACATTTTGTCATCACTGCTACCTCAAGGTAATATTGAAGATCGACTGAGGGGTGTAGAAAATAAAAAAGATGGTGTCACACGTGACCAAAATAATATTTCACAGGCTTACAAAAGTCAAAACGGCTGAAATTAATTGGAATATAATAAAAAATATGAAACCTCTCTACCAGGGATAACTTTTAAAATGAATATGTTGTCCTATACAGAGAAGAAAATTGGACTAACATTAAGTTTATTTACTTTTAAGTTAGAATTCAAAGAGTGATATCTGGGGGTGATTATTCGGTCATGACCTTTTTAAATTTTGTATAGCGCGTGAGTGACAGATTTTGGTCACGGTTATGATGTCGCATTTGGTTTATTTTCGTGGTATTTATCGGTTTGGGTTGCAAATAGCGAAATCACTGGAAATCACTGTTTTAGTAAACTAGCCTCTCGGATTTTGCCTTAAAAAATCATGTTTTTTTCAGGGGCCTATCTATTCGCTTTGGATTGTGGGTCAATGCAAATGGATTAAAAACTGTAAAGTTTCCCAAAGGAAGGGTCGAAAAATGAGAATGTGATGCGGATGAATCTCTATGTGAAGCGCCAGTATTCTGCACATACGCAAGTCTGAGCAGGGAGGTGTTAGTCTGAGCTTGCGCAGTTAAAGCAATATAGCTGCTCACTCATCGTAATGTAATCCAGCAACTTTTCCCCTCAATTTTTTACCTTCAGACTCAGTATTTCAAAACAACAGTAATTTTTAATTAAAAAGTTAAATATTTTGTATTATAATCCAGTGTTTGAATCGAAAATATGCATATCGTTTTTTCAAGCTGATGATCGCCGAATACAGGCCTATATGGCGATCGCAGTGCATATTACCCCCTTTTGAAAGGGCTCATTAGAACACTCAAAAACATCGTATCGGCCATCGTATCTGCCCTTATGACAGAAATAAATCCGCTCTAATTTTATTCATGTGTCCTTGTTATCATATTGCGTAAACTTATCTTTAATGCAATTGCTATCTACTGAAGATAGCTACTGAAGATAGCAATATCCATGACAATACAAGAAAGGTCACGCTCTTACAATAGATGACGTCAACAAAAATATCAAAATTCAGATGTCCCCAGGGCAGATTGACGACTGCAAAGTTTATAATTTTCAATGAACATTTGAATCCTGACGCACGACACAACCCCATCATCTGCTGGCGGTCAGACTACAAATTTAGTAATTCTCACTCTCGTAATTTAGTTATTTTCATTTTCATAATCTCTCAATTTGTGTATTGATAAGTTTGCAATCTTGTGTTAGTTTACACAGATCCATATCTTAAGAAGGGGGAAATCATACATTTATATTTTTACCCATCTTTTATGGTTTGGGAAACATATGAACATTAGTGTACAATGAAAATGTTCCCTTGACTGTACCTGGTTATTGTTTTATAAAGTTATCACTGAAAACATGATATTGTGATTGTATCATCTCTCGTTTGTATGTTTAAATATTAGCTTTGGTCTTTTCATTTCATCAAAAGATTGAATGTTGAAATAATATTTGAACAGAGAGATCTTTTCCCCCAATCTTATTACTAACAGACACCAAGATTATTGAAGAAAAAATCCAAAAAATCTTTGGGCTATTCAAATATTGTCTGTGTCTTATTTGTATTAATAGCATAAACCTATCAACAACAAAAAAGGCCGTGCTCTTACAATAGATGACGTCAACAAAAATATCAAAATTCAGATGTCCCCAGGGCAGATTGACGACTGCAAAGTTTATAATTTTCAATGAACGTTTGAATCCTGACGCACGACACAACCCCATCATCTGCTGGCGGTCAGAGTACAAATTTAGCAATTTTCACTCTCTAATTTAGTTATTTTTACTCTCATGATCTCACAATTTGTGTATTGATAGTTTGCAATCTTCTGTTAGTTTACACAGATCCATATCTTAAAGGGGGAAATCATACATTTATATTTTACCCATCTTTTATGGTTTGGGAAACATATGAACATTAGTGTACAATGAAAATGTTCCCTTGACTGTACCTGGTTATTGTTTTATAAAGTTATCACTGAAAACATGATATTGTGATTGTATCATCTCTCATTTGTATGTTTAAATATTAGCTTTGGTCTTTTCATTTCATCAAAAGATTGAATGTTGAAATAATATTTGAACAGAGAGATCTTTTCCCCCAATCTTATTACTAACAGACACCAAGATTATTGAAGAAAAAATCCAAAAAATCTTTGGGCTATTCAAATATTGTCTGTGTCTTATTTGTATTAATAGCATAAACCTATCAAGTGCTATCTCCTGAGTACTTCAATAAAACATGGTATAAGTTGTTATTATGTGCCTAGTTTGTAGAGTAAAAATAATTGCATGTCACTAAATTCCACAATTCTGTCCATGTACAGACAGACACCCAGCACTACTCAAATAATGATATACCCTAAAAACCTTATGCATTAAGTATTTATTGAGCTGCTGAGTGTCCAGATTTCTTATAAGATGTACATTTTGCCTACACAACTCAATAACCAGTGAATCAATCAAAGAGATTATCAAGCAATCGTTTTTGACAGATAAGGTCACACAAATTTGTTTTTGAAATGTTAATTGATTATATTTGTTTAAGTTCAAAGATTTTAATGGTACAATTTGTCTTGAATTAATCAATACTAAGCAGTGGTCTAAGCAAATGCAATCATTTCAATTGCTACAGTGCAATATAATACACTGTGTGCCTTACATCATCCCATCACCTACCAAAGGTATTAGTGTCTTCTTTTGATCACTATTTTAGCACTACCTGGGCCCTGAGGGACTCTTTTAACCATCCATACATATCTCACTATCAGTGATGTTGATCTTGCTGGGTTAAGGTGACGACTAACATGCTTGTCAAATAGCATTAAGATTCATTCAAAGTTCAAATATCCTTAACTAAGGGAATATATCTAAGCAGAAAATGGTGATATTATAATATATACGATGTGCGTCAATGAAACTTACAAGATGTTGATACAAAATATAACGAAATTTTGCTTTTAAGTGTAAGCTTGACATCATATTTCATGGGATTTGATCTTTACACCCCAACCTTGTAACTGTGGCCCAATATGCAAACATAGACCCCTACAAAAAGATTTTTCTTTTTCAATCACTAATTTTGTGTACATTTTGTATGTTCATATTATGTGAAATATCAATTGAAAGCTGATGTGTTAATCTTGTGATTGATACCCCATTTGTAGCAATCACTTGTTTTAATGCTCAGCCACTTGCTTGAGAAAGCAGGGAGATCTCTAGCTGAAAGTGTCAAAATCACCACTATTTTATGCTAAAAAGAACAACTCTATCAACAGAGCATCTCTCAATACACTTTATAGAACTAATTGTAGAGTTGTTATTTTGAGTACAAAATAGTGGCGATTTGGGCACGTTGAGTTTTAGACTTCCACAGATTCTGTGGCTGGGCACTTAAACAATTGCTACAAATATGGTATTATAGCATAGCCACATTATAACATGTCAGCTTGCCAATGTGTTGTGTAAACAATATAAACATATCAGAAAATAACTAAATGTAGGATATTGAAAAACATGTATGAACTTTGTCAGGTGTTTAGAAGGATCTATATGCATATAGCCATAACATCTAGAACTAACTGTCCATTTGGATTTTGCACATATATTTATTAAACATGCAAAATAGCTCTCCTTATTATCCTTGGACACATTTCAAATTAAGGAGATATAAAAGCAAAATAAATAAATACAAATAAAAACAAAACAAATAAATACAAATAAATAAATAAATATAAACATAATCCTCTTTAATTTGCAACAATAGCACTTATATCTGCAAAACTATAATGGTCCTATATTAGAAAGCAAAATTTACAAATTTTGTATTAACAGCAGGTGAGTTAAGCACCAAATTTGCATTATTAATCTACCTTGAAATGATGGTTTTTACTTATCAGTCAGGGCAAACTGCCAAAAATGGCAACCTTCCGAATCTGGAAACATATTGCCCAATCAGACCAAATTGCTTTTTTTGCAATTGGTTATTTTTGTGGATTGAAAAACTGCTTTTGCATGTTCAGTTCAGTGGTTACTTAATTTAATCAAGTCAAAATCATAACCACTTATCATGAAACATTTGTGGTATTTATTTTTGTGACTTTGAGCCTGCAATAAATTCGCGAAATTAAATAGATCGCAACATTAAGTAGTTTTTTGCCTATGGCGTCTTTATTTTAAGATAGATGGTCACGGTTTTTGATGAATCATGCTCAGAAAACAATTGTCTAAGTTTTGACCAAGGCTCAGTCATAAATGTTGACAGTGAGGTTTGATATGTTTTAAACGAAAAGGCTTAATTAATTAATTAAGTGACTAATTAATTATCTTATTGGTAAAAAATGGTCTTAAGACTTCATTTTTATATATCATTATATAACATTGATGTAAGACATGTTCGAATAAAAAAATAATAAAAAATATATTGAAAGGCCAATCAATTAATTCCATTATTCTTAATAATACTTATTATGAAAATAAATATGGTTCAATTTTTTTAATTTCTATGGCATGTGCTTCACTTGTACTTGTAGCTGTAACTTGTTTTTATTTACTTGTTTGTGGCTATTGGCCTTTTTCTTGCCCATGTAATATATCACATTTTTGTCATATTATTCTCACTTGACAGGTATAAATTTCAGCTTCTAACGATTCTACAATCCCATAAAAAGGGTAATAACACTATAGCTAGAGTAAAAAGAAGTGGGCAAATGGGAAATATGATCCGTTTGTTGGCCACTCTAGTGGCCCGAAGCCACGCAACAACAAAATAGGATGACATTTGTATCGGCATCCATCAGTTTCTATTGAGACTGATTGACAATATTCAGACAATATTGGATATAATGTTTCTGTCATTGCTTGCAGGTGTTACAACATATGTAACAGAGACATTGATGATAAGCATAATTATGTTAAAGTCCTATCTAAAACTACAGGGAATTTAGGAATAGAACTACACATTGCAAGACCTGTAGATGGAAGGAACAATAAACACTCTTGATTGAATTATATTGAATGTCAATCTGGCACAATATCTATGAATCCTGTCAACACACATCCCTTAGAGAGGAATTATTTTCAAGACGCCCTCGTTTGACTTGCGTGTTGCTTTACTTTTTTTTTTTTTAAAGTGATTCTAAGCGGATTCGAACCAGCAGCAGCACAGCAATCTTTGCATTCATAGACAGCGCTCTTATCGATTGAGCTACGGAGGGAACTGCCAGAGGAGCGCAAGATTATAATCTATAGGTATTACATTCTCAAAATCGATTACTGGTGTCACTATAATAGGCGATTTAGTTAGCCGATTTTAACGATCTATACACAAAATTGCTGAGAAATCGACGAAGCTCAACGCATGGTAATACATGAAAATTAAATCTGATGAAGACAAATTAGGAAAGTTTAAGCAGCTGCTGTATTTCTTCTGATGAGCAATTCTCCACGAAAATGTTTAGCGTTGAAGTTCAGTATTTTCTTCATCCAATGCGTCAATGATCTAAGATCTATCATTGGTGAATTCTCTAATTTAATGTCACCTTTCACTGTTTCAACACCTGTAGCGACCTATGTTTATAACATGTAGGCCTGTGGTCGTATATATTGTCATCCATGAATAACGCCACCAGGCTCAACACAGCTGACCTTTTTTGTGATAAAAAATCAACAGAGGGCGGTTGCTATTATGTCCCAAATTTCAAATTTCTAAGGGATGTGAACAGTCTTTTACATTACCGTATCTGTATATTGAATGATTGATACATTTGCTATTCTGATGGTTTGGATAATCTAAGATACTTTAAGGGAAGGGTATGGAATAATGTTTTACTGATAATTATTTTGATAAGGCTATATTTTTTCAATTATTTGTTGGCAAGCTCTTCCAATTTTTATAATAATAAGACAATTCTTCTCTCTTTATAAAGGCTCAACTATTTTTTTGGTAGGGGTGTCCAGGGCCACAAAAAGTGGGGCTTCGGAACTGGACTGAGATAATTTTATGACAAAAAATAGGGTCTTAAGAACTGGGTTGTTTTTCAAATTTGATTAGTAAGAACGCAGATTATCGAACGCAAAATCTTTGTGATTTTGAATTTTCAATAAAATGGAGTCTTAAGGGTGGTGTGGACCCTCAGCATAGCCTCCGTAAAACTGCTGTAACTTCTTCATTATTCATTTTATCTATATAAAGGTATACATTTTTTTGCAGAAAAGGATTCAATGAATCCAACCATGATCATGAAGTTGACCATTTTGGAGAAAATTATAAAAAACACGTTTTTTGACCCAATTTAGGTTCTGCAAAGATATAAACTCAAACTAAATTTTGTCAAATTTTGTCGTACTAGTTTTATTATAATCCTAATAAAATTCCCTAGGATTGATTTGTTTTTTAATATCTTATTACATTTTTGTATAGACCAAATAGTGCCAAAATATGTGATTTTTTACCCAAAAAATGTGATTTTCATTATTTTGGAGGTAAAAAAAAAATCACATTTTTGGCACTTTTATGTAGGCTATACCTGAAGGTCCTTAAGAGCTGGTGCAGGCTGAAAAGAGGGTCTTAAGAGCTAGCAGAAGAGGAGAAAAGTGGGTCTTCAGGGCGGCACATACCTATACCCCTTTTCAGTGTCCCCCCCCCCCCCCCCCGGGCTAATATGTTGCTGCTTAGAATAGGGCATGAGAACAGAGTACAGTGTGGTTCAATAAAACGTTGACAGTTTTTCAAAGCCATATTTTTCAAAATTGTGGGATTTGGTTTAATTATTTTTTTACATATTCCTCAAAATTATCATCTTCGCCATCTATGCTGAAAATCTCAATGTTAAAAATGCTATGGCGGCAAAATGATAGCTATTTGAAGAGAATCTCTCCAAAATCTCTTTGACCACGGGTAAGTCTACGGGAAATGACCAGCGAGATAACATTAAATGGCATCGTCACTTTTAAGGCATAGAGTATAATAGACAATTACACTTCCAATCTATCAAAATCAAAAATTCTAATTAGGGTCACTCGTGGTTTTATTATGACGTATTGATTTCACACCTGAATAGATAGTTAAGATGTTAACAATTACACTGGTTTCACCTGGCGGGATCTTCAAATCTTAGATTACTTGCATGCAATTCATCATTCAGTATTAAATGTAAAGTGAAATCAGTACACATGGACAGAGTGAAATGGGACAAACTTTGTTCAAATAGCTGTTATTTTGCAACCGTACGGTTATTTGTAATGATATTTTCAGCATAGATGGTCAAGATCATATAGTTGATGAATATTGAAAAACAATTTTTTAAAATCTACAAAATTTCAAAAAATATGGCTTCAAAAAACTGTCAACGTTTTATTGAACCACACTGTATAGTAATATTTGAATAACCATAATGAAGTATGAACACAAAAAGGTTGACTTCAATAATTACCACATTATTATCTAATAGTTTCAACAACAAAAAATTACTAACATTTCAAACAAAAATGAAAATAACAATCAGTAAAAAACAATTTCTGACTTTTCTAGTGGGATAAACCTGGATTTTTTGTGTGCAGTGCCCGTGAGACAAACACTAAATTTGAATAATGCTTGAAGTGCGTATATTTGAATAAAGAAATGCATGGTGACAGTAAAACAATATCAAAAGCTGTCACTGGCTTGTAAAGATAACATCTTTCATTTGTAGGGAGAACTTACTGCAGAAGTGGGCATTTCCGTGCATGTCATTTTTTCGTGCTTTGCACATTTGAAAAGTTTTGTTTGTTTTTATGTTTGCGCTTTGAGCTTCCTTAAATAGACCTACATACAAAAAATGTTTGCGCGTTTTTTATTTTGCGCTTGCTGATTTTAGCGTGAAAATAAATGTAGCGCGAAAATGTCCACTTTTGCAGTATGTGAAAATGAGCTGCTATCTTATGAAGATAGCTAGGAATACAAACATCCAGTTTTAAACAGGAACACCATGATTAACATTGCAAAATAAATCTATAAACGGTTTTTATATTGTATTATTTTATTTGCAAGGATATTATTTTAAAGGTCATCTTTTCATGAAACCTCAATAATTCAAGTCATTAAATGTCAACAGAAATCCATGGTACACCTGATTAATCTGTTTATCAAAATGATAATTATAGAGTAGTTTTTTCAATCAATTCTGTCAAAGCTACGAGTCACTCACTGTATTGTGGTGTAGATTAGTTCTGGAACTTACTTTTTAAACTGCTATGTTGCGTGTTCAACCCCGGGGGCAGTGAACTTTTTTATTGGTAGGGGTGTGCCGCCCAGGGTCTCAAAAAGGGGGCTTCACTGAACTGAACTGAGAGAATTTATGACGAAAATTAGGGTCTTAGGAACTGATTTTCTTGAAGAACTTAAGAACAGGGTTTTTTTCTCCAAATTTGATTAGTAAGAACGCAAATGGTAGCGTAATGCATGATCACCGGGACTCCGGCCGCTGCGGCCTGGATTCGATCCCGGGGGTGGCACACACCGTTTTTTCTGTGTTTAATTGTTCTGTCTTTCCCCCCCCCGGTTAGCTTGATTGCTAAAACACCCATTAGGGGTTTAGGGTTAAACATGGCGATGAATATTATGAATGTATTTAGGAATATAATCATGTCAAACAAATATGGCGTAAGTTACTTAATTTGCCTATTTGAGAATAGCTAATTTGCCTATTTGATTAGATATTGAACTGATTGTACGTTTAAAAGATACATCGTAGCACAGGTAACCATCATATTAATCATGAGTTTACTACCTACAGAACTTGAGATATTTAGTTACGCATATTTAATTAGCTGGACTGACTTATTTTTTGTGGATTTCCACATTGCATATTGAATTTTTGCAAACATAATGAATTTTTAGGAACACGATACGATGTACAAATATGGAATAAAATACACTTCTGATTTTCTATCAGCTGATAAATGTGTGAGGAGTGTGATGATTAATGTGTTTTTTAGTCATTTTGAGATGGTTATTAAAGTAAAGAGGTTTAACGTTGACAAAAATCAAGTTTTAGCTTTAAATTGCATTTCGCGGCAGATTTTCGATTACTTTTGGAGAATTTCAAATGGCGATAGCAGAACGCATTGCTCGATTGCCATGATTTTTGTACCAAATTAAATACGTTGCCAAGATCTTTAAAATGACACCTGCTTTGTTGAATTCCCATGTATTTGGCAGATTATAAAATGAATAAATAAATAAACAAAGTGCAAGTAAGCTGCAAGATGCTTCTTCCTTTTAAGAAAGTGTCTACTGGTTACTACTGGTTATTAAAATATTACACACATTACATGACCTAAACACAGCTCTCAAGTTTGGTTGCTGTCTACTCAAGATGTATTGGAAGACACTTGACTTTAGATGGAACATTAATCCAAGGACTATTCCATGGTCATGAATGTTTGTATAGATACAGTAAGTCAATATGATCAATGTCTCAAGTTAGTTACAATCTACTCAAGTCAACAGAATGGTACTCCAATCAGGATATTGCATTACATACAGGACACATCTAAATTGATGAGTAAAGAAAGTTCACATTAGAATTACACATAGACTGAACATTGATCTCATTTATGAAATACTGGTAAAGAAGCAATCTTCTTGCAGAGTGCTCAATGCGATGCAGAACGAAATATAAGTTAAACCATTTGGAACGGTAGTTGCTACTCTGACTTTTACGCTTGTGAAACATTAGACAACTCAGAGTTGTCTGATGATCGCACAAGCATGAAACTCGGAGTAGCAACTACCGTTCCAAATGGTTTAACTTATAATTTATGAAATACATAAGTTAAACCATTTGGAACGGTTTAACTAGTTAAACCATTTGGAACGGTTTAACTTATATATTTCGCTCTGCATCGCATTGAGCACTCTGCAAGAAGATTGCTTCTTTACCAGTAATTTATGAAATATATAGCACCAGCTATAAAATTGTAAATCATAGCCAGTGTTGCCATCACCTGAAGATAGCAATGTTGACTCAAGTATATCTGTTACTATTTTTAATTCTTTCTGTGCTGCGCTAGGTTCATAAAACAATACCAGAATTTGGTGCAATATGTATAGCAGACGAACAGTTAAGAGAGTTTATGATGGCCAGTTGCTATCTACTAAAGATAGTTATTGTAACTTAGACTGTAACTATCAAGTGTTTCAATTAATTGATGGATTGGCCATTACTGAGGTCATCTGCACCAGACTGTGGTAGTGAGTGCCCAATTGGGTTGATAAGATTTGCTTTATAAATTAATACGGATTAATGATGCCGGTCTGAATTAATCCAATTTAACTTCAGGTTATTTCATCATCTCTCCGCCAGGTCTTGGTAAAGTCTAATCGCTTCCCTCCCTTTTCTGCGTTTGCGAGATACCTGGCCGGGAAACTATTTCTGTTCCCGATTTTATGCATTATTTAAACCCTTTCCATGTGATTCAGCGGGGAAAACGCCTCACGAAAGTACTGTATAACAACGTTGAGATTATAAGCATAAGGAGAGTGGTTTGATTTGACCACATATTTAACACAAGTGGCATGGCTTTTACCAATGGCTGACAGTGAGGTGTTGAGAACACATGAAAACAGATGTCTAAAGAAGACTTAAGGCTTTAACAGAGTTCATCATAGCCAGTTCAACTATCTACTGAAGCTTGAATGCAATTGTGAACTTTTACTATTAAAATCCATTGAAACTTATAAATGATTTTGTGTAGTCTCATACACTATAACAATAAATGAGTGTATCACAACAAGTTGCTATCTACTGAAGATAGCAACATTTGAAGAGTGTCTATTACTGTTACTACTATTGCTATTTAAAGCACAATGAAATTAGGCAAGGGTGGTTCATTGCATCCAGTTGCTATTTACTGAAGACAGTAACATTTGTAAAATACCATGACCTTCTGTTACTGAATCTAAGTTGTGCCATGTTTAGCAAATGTATACTATAAATAATGTACTACAGCCATTTGTTACACCGAACCCTCCATTATTCAATTTTTACAATTTCATACAAAATCCATTTCAATAAGTAAAGATTATTTTCAAGCGTTTTGAATATACATTTTGTAAATGTATTTCTAATTGTAAATGGCATTATAATTTCAAAAACCATTAAAGTCAAAAACCATAAGTTGCATGTATGAAATAGTGCACTAAATTGAAAACAACCATGAGCAAAGATTATAAAAAGGACACCCCATTATTTTACACAAAAGGTTTTGGTCTATTTTCAGACATTTGAGGGGAAGTAACCAGAGGTTCCACTAGTTGTTTTTTTATCCGGTCCACCGGACCTCATATTTCCCCAATTTTCAAAATTATGAGGTTCACTATTATCTGGTCTATAATTCCATGTCATATCTATTGTTTATTTTACAATGGAATCTGTTTATGTCCATTCGTAAAAACAGCGAACGGAAAAACTCCTAGCATCTTTCCTAGATTTATATTGGCAAATAGGCGAGACTGGCAATTCCAATCCAATTCTATTATCAAGTTATTTGCGTGTCAATGTGACACGATGGTGCCACAATTACTATTGCTAGACTTCGCGAAAATCGCCACAGAGAGACAAACAAATTTGTATGTTGTTTACATTCGTGCGATAGAGCCTAATGTGGGACCCGGAACATCGGAACGTGGACTCAGAACATCGGAATTCGGCAGTTTTCTGAACAATATTCTGATTTGGTCGCTATGATTACCTCGGACAGGTTCGGACCTAGGTGAAAACCAGTCAAATTTTGCTTACATTTTTTTAGAATTTTAATTTCTGAAAATATGGCATCTAAGTGGACGACAAAATATATTTGATTTGAGATTTTTGGTGTCCAATAATAAAACACTGCATCCTGGATGTCAAAATAGTGTCTAACGGAACCCCTGAAAGTAACATTATATCTAAATACCATCTTAATGGACAATCATAAAAGATTCAACTCAGATTTGTTTTTATCTTCCATTGATCTTACTGATCAAATTGATGACGTCAAAGCTGTTTTGCTATACATAATTATTACCTGCTTGACATGGAGGAGCAAGAAGTCTAAATCAACAGCTGTTATGTAGCAAATGTAATACAAATCAACACGGGATGAAGCCATTAATAATTGAACATAGGAAATTGTGGATGACATACAGAGCTGACTGAATAGGGATGAGAGTACAGTACTGACCTCACATTAATAGGTTAATGGTTTAGGAATACAGCTTTAAAAATTGTCATTGCTATCTCAATAAGAAGTACATGTATTGAAATATGTGTTTGATGAAGTGTGCGGAGGCGTATTGAAAGTCTACACAAACATTTTGTCTGAGAAAATTGACACAGTACGGATTGTTGAGCACAGCACCTGTATTTTAACAAATTATTTAGAAGATATAGTCGAATTTGGAGATCATTTCAGAAAAAATGGTAACATTTTTCATGGAATGACACTGAATACCTAAAGGTTTAGTAATTGAATAGCCAGCCCCTACTTAGTTGGAATTAGAATGATACCTTTATACCTTGGGTTATCAGACAGAGTGCTATTCTCCGAGGATAAAAGTTGCTATAAATAACCACACTAATAGTGTTCCCATGTAATTAGATGTGCTATGAACTACTTCACACCATTAATTCAAGAACATGTTTTACTCCGGCATTAATAGATTGTACATTAGGCCCACTTTGAATTTGTTTTGCCTTGATTGTAAATTAATATCCATAAAATATCAGGTTTTACGCAAACTTGATTGTAAATTAATATCCATAAAATATCAGGTATTACCCAAACTTGATTAACCCTTCATTATTCTTTTAGGGAATACGTATCCTACAAAATGAGCTAGAGGAATAGCAGTCAAACCCTAAATCACTCATCACACTTGTATTTAAGGGGAGTGTGGACTCTCAGGTACAGCCTCCGTAAAACTGCTGTCTTCAGGTATTCATTATTCCTCCAAAATCATGAAAATCACCATTTTTGGTAAAACATCACATTTTTTGGCACTTTTTGGTCTATAATTCAAAAAATAAATGAGATAATAATTTTAAAAAATACGCCTCCTAGGGAATTTTATTAGGATTATAATAAAACTAGTATGACAACATTTTACCAAATATATTTTGAGTTATCTTACACGAACCTAAAATGGGTCAAAAAACATGTTTTTTATAATTTTTTCCAAAATGGTCAATTTCATGTTCATGGTTGGATTCATTGAACCCTTATCTTCAAGAAAATGTATACTTTTATATAGATTAAATGAATAATGAAGAAGTTACGGCAGTTTTACAGAGGCTGTACCTGAGAGTCCACACTCCCCTTAATAGATTTACTTTTACACCAGAATCAGGAAATAACATGCCCAATTTATATCACTATTTCATATTTCTTTTTTTTCCTCGTAGCAATTGGGTTCTCGACTTGCAATTTGCTACTTGTTCGTTTTGTATTGGTGACAGAAACGGCTACATCTGATAATAAAAATATACAGCCACATTATATTATTATGAAGAATTTTTATCTGTGACAATCAGTTGTTTTATACTACAATTTGAGATCCCATTTAATGTCTGTGATATTTGGATATTTTAAATTTAAAATTATCTATAATTTAATATTTTACATAAATGGTTTATAATTGCTGTTAATAACAGGACAAGTCTCTGCTTGAAAATATTTTTCTTTTTTTCATGAGGATGAATTTCATGTAGACTTCACTCATTTCGTAAGTGCCTTGTCTTTAATAGACTAAGCTATCAATAGATTTAGCAAAAGGATTAAAACATGTGTAGTACTATGTAGTTTCAGCGCCATCAGCAATTTAAAAATGAACACTAGCTTAACATTGATCTATGTATAAAGTTTTATCTAAAATCTTGCAGTATTTGTATTGATATTTCTGTTGCTTTATTCAATAATGCACCATCATGTGTTATTCCCCTAGGCAGTATCAACTAAAACAAAGAAAGCGAGGACATTGGCCTATGTACAAATTACATTAAAAATGACTCCTATATTATCCAGTTACAATATAGCATGGTTATTGGTATAGGATGGCGACTGGGTACTACTACATGCCTTAAACAGTTCAGGTCAGTGACTTTTTAAAACGTTCATATCCTGTCCATCATTCACAACCACAGGGTCATGCAATATATCCTCATAGTCACTTAGCATTGCATTAGAACCTATCAAGATTACGACGACGAGGTGCATGTTTGTGTGAAACCTCATCAATGGAACATGTATATATTCAGGCAAAATAATCTATCTACCCGGATATCGTCATTGGAAACCATCCCTACAGTCAAAATGAAACTAATTTGTCCAAGTCTTATTATCTATTCTAATTTGGTTAGGTTTGTAAATATATTGTATCAGTTAAAACACCCAGAATAAACATAATGGCTTCATTCCATCTTCGGCAATAATTGCAAATGCAATACTAATATCAAATTACTCAAGCACCTGTTCCAGATTTAATCAAGTTTCACCTATTTTCTTGCAGATGCTGCATTTTTACAAACAAAACCAAATTGGATACTATGAAAACAACCCTTAATAATACTGGATGTTCTAGATAGCTAACGTTGTTGACAATGATGATGCAGTAGTGTATTCATTTAAATATGCTAATAAGTAGTTATGAAATTGCATGAGTCTATCCTAAATTAGTAGTAAAATGCACTTGTGATTATAATGACATTACTTGTTTATCACCAAACAAATGTAAAGCATGAATTTGACTGCACACATACATAATTTTTAAATTATGCATTCTTTAAAAAGATTAACCATATCTACAAGATGCATGATGGTTCAGGGGTTCCATTAGGTGATTTTTATTTGGTCCACTGGACCTCATATTTCACCAATTTTCAAAATTATGAAGTCCAGCAAAAAGGTATCTGGTCCATAATTCCATATCATCAAATTACGTAAGAAGTTTTACTTTAACCCAGCAAAAAAGCTCTTTTCCAAACTTCCCTTGCTCTGCTGTTTGTACAGCATAGCATTGTGTTATTGAGCTGAATAGCGTGAAACCAAGCAGGAAGAAGCGACTGTATAATAATGTAGATTTATTTACAACGAAATCTGTTAATATCCATAGACTCCTAGCGTCTTTCATGGATTTGTATTTGGCAAAATCGTAGTGGAGAGACTAATGATTCCAATCCAAGCCTATTATACATGTACGTAAATACACAAGAAAAAGAAACCAAGTTATTTGTGTGTCAATGTGACACAATTGCTATTGCTAGACTTTGTGAAAATCACCACGGAGAGATAAACAAATTTGAACATGGTTTAGATTTGTGCGATAGAGCCTAATGTGGGACTCGGAACATCAGAATTCTGCAGTTTTCTAAATGATTTTCTGATTTGGTCGTTATGTTTACCTTGGACATAGGTGAAACCCAGTCAAATCTTGCTGAAAATATGAATGTAAGATTTCTTAAATTTTTCAGAATTTTACTTTCTGAAATTATGGCGTCCAAGTGGACATTAAAATATATTTGATTTGAGATTGTTGGCATCCAATGATAAAACACAGGATCCTTGACGTCAAAATAGCGTCTTACTGAAACCCTGGACAGGATTGTGATATCCTGATGAAATGACAATTTGTGAGTGTATTAACTACATTTGATTTCCTGACTAGGGCTTGGTGAAATAATAATAAATCTGTCTTGAACAACAATATTGCAAGTCCTGGTGCAGCTGAGAATGAGTGACATATCTACTTGACTACGCAGTATTATGGAGTTTAATGCTTCACTAAGCTGGGCGAATGCTTCACCCACCATCTTAAGCCAGCTTGACAACATCCAAAAGAAGGCACTAAGAATCATTGGAGTTAATAAAGCTACTGCTCGGTCACAGCTCACAATTGACAGCCTGCTTTACAGGCGACAGGTAGCAGCAGCTACGCACATCTCTCCTCCTGCTGATTATATGGCCAATTCTAAGAGACAAAACGTACCAATCGGTCAATTATAACCGTTCTATAAACAATGAAAGTAATTGATTTGTTAGATAAAAGGCCCTCTGTTTAGTCAGAATCAGATCGGGACAGCCTTTAAGTTTAACCCTCTCCTAGGGAACAAACACATCAAAATTAAATTTTTTTAAAATAAGAACTGCGATATCTACAATATACAGGACTAAATGGAGGGACTCCAAGTCTCTCCAAGAGATCATTTGCTACAATTGAACATCTGATTGACCATTCTGAAGGTTACACATAAGGAAAACTCATAAAGTGACTATTGTATTAAAAATTTATCATATGAGGCATCACTGCTGCCTGACCTGTAACAACAAATTTGACTTAAGCAGTATTCCAGTATGCTTAAGGCATACATGAGCAATCATTTTGAGTTAATATTATACTATTTTCTGGGGGGGGGGGGGCAGTCGTCAGGTATAATGTGGTAATTATCTGCGTGAACAGAGTATCAAAATTGCTCATTTCTTTTTCAACCTGAATCCACGCTAAATGTTGCTTGGGCCGATAGTTATGCGTCATCAAAAATTAGCCCCAAATGGTTAGGCCTAGACAAATTTACTAACAAAACTAAATGAAACCATTACATAATACATTCATTTCAGTGTAAATTCCATCTTGAGGATCTGTATCCTTTGCTATGAGTATGATTCGTCGAGCTATAATCCTTGGCAATGGTCACTTTTTCCCATCTATGAGAATCCGCGTTGAGGGTAGTTTTGAGAGCTGTATAACTTTTATACATGAGTGCCTCCCCCCCCCCCCCCCCCCCCCCCCCCCGGACTATTTTCAAGCATACAAGAGTTAAGATTGCTTACTGTAATAATATTTAAATATCATCCATTGTTCGCCAGGGTATTTTTCTGTTTCCGGTGATTAAAATCCCTCTCTCGCTTTGACCGTGTCAGAAAAAAGTGAAACAGATATCAATGATAATTTATTTATTTTTATTTCCTATGATTCAGAGCTACAATAATAGGCGAATGTCATGATGGCGGTTTCCTACATGTATTACCGTATGTTATGAAGGAGGAGGTAGAACTTATTGAATGACCCTCGTAGCTATGATATTACATATAGAGGTTATCTTTGTTTAAGATTTTCTAAAAGAAGATACACATGTTTCTTAACCCTAACCCCCTTAATGCTAAAAAATACTACTTCGAAGCCTATCGCCAAGCGCATGATTTTCGATGACGTAATCAACTGAGCCTATATGGTGACGGCGGTTTACTGCACGAACAAGTTGCTAAGGATCGTTGCTGAGTAGGTGGGACGACGAGCCGACGCTTTTTTGTATATATCATAAGAATGTATGTATCATATTAACCTCTCATTACATTTTGTATTAATCATATCTAAATTAAAATCATGTGTCATGGGGTAAGGGGTGGCTCTTGGGCTGATCCATAGAGATCCCTCCCTCTGTTTACATGCACTGTTGTCCGGATCACGCTTGAAATACAGTAAAAAAGCTCATGGCATTATAACGACAAAAATCTGACAATCACTATGGTTTCTAAATCTTTAGATGATTTCACATCGCCAGACAAATAATTTGATAAAAGCTGATTAAAAAAGCCCACTTCATTATGTCTGATACAAAATTTGGATTCCATTTAAATGTGGATTAAAAGTTCGACAGGGGACTAACGCTTGAACCGTCCGTCTACCTCCGTTGTAGAAATAATCCGCTAGCTAGATATTATGCCAAACATGTCTGCAACATACATGTTAGAGCGCACATCATTTTATGTACACAGCTAGCGAGAAGCCTAAAACAAACAACAAGAAAAGGACATCACATATTTCTCCTTTTCTAAAGACACTTGAGAATCATGGTGGAAATCCCCTTAGAATGTTGGATGTATTTGAGATTCTTCACAAGGCATCACATACTGCCATCATCTCAACCATGATGCATGTGTGTGTGCATACAAAACATTTTAACAGGTGGAATAATAACACGTCTAAGATGCTCATGATGAAGATGTATCAGATTGTACCCAAGCAGGGAATGATTGTAAACACACTCTTATGGCTAGTATAATCCTATGCAGCCAATATCACACATACACAAAATACACTATTTGATCAGCTTATCAACACCGTATCCATGTCACGGCCAATGCATCGTTTACTTACGACAATGGAGAGTTTACGTATTTTTTCATCAAGATTTTCATTGCTGGAGTGGTGATCACTCCGCAAATCCTCACAACTGCCAGTTGAATAGTTTTCCACAATAACATCAGGAACAACCTGGTCCTTATGTGCTGTCATATTCCACATAACTCCCAATCGGTGGCGCACACACGTGGACGGATGTCCGTACGTACACGGCAGCTCAGTTGCCAACCGCACACGCTCATCCACAATTCAAATTCACCCCAGCTGACCTCTGGGCTAATCCAATCCACAGAGAGTAGAAGCAGATGACCAAACTACTGAGACAGTTGTACTTGCTCTAATAATACACCAACAGTGTTTATCCACAAGTAGAAAATAATAGAGGCTTTGCAAATAAATCTTGCTCCAAGTCAGCGATACATAGTTTTAAGCCATCAAAACTGAATGTAAACTGTCAATCCAAGTCTCACATTGAAGTCTCACCGTCCACACACTTCTCTCTTCTAACTCTATCAATAGCTCTAATCTCAAAATCCCTGCACAAAAAGGACCGTAGAAAGAAAAGTTTAAAAAAAGAAAAGAAAAGACGTCTATCAGGCTGAAATGTCCGCAATAAATGAATCGGGTAGCCAATGTGTGCATGCAGGCAGCCACGCTGATACTACGTCTGAGAGTGCTGAATAAACATGCTCATGTTGATAAGATTCAAGAAAAAGAGCTCAAATCTAAAAAGAAGACGGGAAAAAGGTCAGTACAACAGTTAATGGGGATTGATATTTCATTATGCAATTGGCAAGCGATTGTCGACAGTGAGGACTAACATGATCCGTTGCATTGGGCAAAGCGTAACACGGTATTTGTGTAATTGAGCGATGTCGTGTATTGATGACAAGATGAGGGGTGACGACCTTGCTGGCAAATTAACTAGGTAAGGCTGAATGACGTTAGTTGTTGATTGTAAAAATTTTGAAGCTAAGATAATAAAAATATTGTGTACAAGGTTGAATAAATCTGGCTCTGTATCTTTAGTCTTGGATTAATAATTAGTGGAGCATTGTACAGTGTTGAGCAAATCTAATTCAATTTTTTTCTTTTAAAATAAAATTTTAGATTTTATCCAAAGGTTTATGTTGTTAATTTTGTTGGAAGCTTTTTCAATTACCCATCACTTGTCAAAATAAACACCCAACAAAAAACACCCCATAATCTTGTTACTAATTTGTGATGGAGGCAAATCTTGGTTAAGTAATAATTATGTATAAGCAAATATAGAGAGATATAATATTTTATGGTTACGCTTTAATCATAGATATTTTGAACAATATTTAAATTCTTACATCAAAGGTAATATGTGACAATAAAAGTAAATTACAAATTCCTAGGACAATTACAATACCCTTCAACAGTAGTGGTGGAAAGTTTGCTGGGTCTTTTGAACCCAGAATGGGAAGGTTAAGTCGGTCTGTCTGTTGGGTCATTTTCTTTTTAGTTTATTGATTATTTTATATGCAATATGTCATATCGGCAGGTCTTTATAGACAGCGGTTGGGTATATGTGTCTGACATTCCCCCCCCCCCCCAACCTATTATGCCCTGAAACCATGACAAATTCTAACCTGGCCCTTCAATAATAAACTACTGATTGACTATAAGCCCTAAAACTGAGAATCCATGGCTATGATGTAGATATGAAAAACGATAATGCTGCTACTTCCAAGTGAGGGGAGGGGGGGGGGGGGGTCACTCAGCATATATATATGATGGGTAGTCATCCACGCCCAATGTTTAGGGTTAGGAATTGTATTTGTGACTGAAATCAAATGTCCCATCCTTTGTAAAGTTGAATAGATAATCGGATTAGGTTATCTCATTGTTATTCATTATGTTCCCACTCCCTTAACACTTTTCGACCGGTGATTTTACATTTCGCCAGTAAAATTTGCCGGTAATCTAAGGATATGTTTATTTCCCACTATGTGGTCCAATTAAAAGACTGCAAAGGACATAATTATCCCCCAAGGGCATAAACTAACCTTCATAACCCTGAAAATGGACCACATAGTCAGCGGTTGACAAAATCTTATGATTTATTACCGGCGAAATGTCAAAATCACCGGTCCAAAAGTGTTAAGGGATGGGAACATAATGTCCTTCTCCCTCTACTATTTCCATGATTCAAATCATCACTACAATACCAAACACCCGTTAAACTCAATAATCCAAGTGATTGGACTCCATCCATGCATGTCTTTGTCTAAAGGATTATTTGAACTAATGACCCACGTGCAATCGTTCTATAAAGAAAGCCTCCTGCCTGCTCAGTCTGTTCTGGGTGTTTGCAAAGTGAACAACATATCAGGCATGAGAATGAAAAAACCCTGAACAGCCTGAAAAAGTGTCTGATATCGGCCTATAAAGGCCAAAAACAGGCTGAAAATAACCTGAATTTAGGCCACAGCCTGAAAATGCTCATGCCTACATACATGTTCATAGGCGCCTAACCTCCGCGCTAGTTTTGAGCATGCACAAAACAATCCATGGGCGACCATGGGGACCCTCTCACGTCTCATCCAGTTCCTGGGGTTTGTGAAGATCTTGATGCGCTTGGCTTGGTGTTTTGATAATGTTTCAGGGTAATCCAAGCGCTGGCCTGATCGCAGCAGAATGTGAAAGGGTTTTAGTGACCTTGATTTAAAAATAGACAATTTCGGACAGTTTTCTGCACTCTCACTGCGGGTTATACATATTTTGATACTTTTTACAGTGTGGTGCAATCGCTGGCCTGATCGCCGTATGTGTGACAGGGGTACTATGTGTTATGTTCTTATGCAAGATCTGTAAATTTGAAGGGAAAATATTAATATCAACAAGATAAAACATTTGTTGTTTTATGTAGTATAATCTTGGGAAATTTTAGTTTTGATCGACTTACAATAATATAAACTGTTTAAGACCTTTTGGAAGTTTTGTTAGCTACATTTTTATAGATTTATATCTTTTTTATTTGCTACAAAAGTAAGTAATGCCGTTTTTGGATATAGTAGAAACATCCAAAAGATTGCATTACCATGGGCTACAGAAAACCATACTGAAGGATCAGCCCATAACATTTGTTCAATAATTCAATTGATCATCAATAATTGAACATCTCCCACATGCATGATAGTAGAGTGTTGTTGTAATTTCATGATATATACACATGAATTCATGATGTACACACCAGTACACTGATTAAATCACAGATTTCAGGGAACGTCTTTCTGAATTATGTGCTTTGTAGAGGCTATATACCATTTTGTTTGGAATGAGCATGCACGGAGAACAGTATGTTAATTATGTTCAAATTGTGGCTAACTATTTGCAATTCATTCATGGTTTATTTAATGGCTTAGGGTTGAAATGGATTGAAATGGATTAACTAATGTCTTAGGAGTGTATGTGCACTACCAACTTAACATTGATTTAATTCATTGAAACCTGTTATGTAAATTAACTTGTTTGTATGTATAACATTATTTTACATTAAAACATATATACGATGCAGCATATCAGAAGAGAGCGCTTTCAGGATGAAGTCAATCATTTAAGTTCAACATTTCGGCTCTTAAAGCACTTTCTGTACTTTAATTATTAAAATGTTAGTCTATAATTTAATCTACTTCTTGAACAGAAATTTGTTAAATCAGCTGAGCTCTTTTCAGTTTTTTCTTGAAGTCCTGCTTTTTCTTCCTCAAATTTCTACAGTTGCATTTATTTTCAGTCATTTTGTATTCAAAATTCATGCTCTTTTTCAGGTTTTTAACAGTTTCATTGATATCTAGTGACATTTCTGAATCAGCCAGCCATGTCAATATTATGTGTAATTGTCAAGCTCCGAAGTCTGCCGCGATTTTTTGAGGTTAACGCGGAAAACATAATTTTGAGAAAAAGAGAGAAAAAACAAGCCAAAACTAAATCGATAAATAATCTTCGAATGAAACAAGATAAATATAAAAATAGGGACAGCGGTCCCAAATAGGTCGTCCGTTTATATGGGTAGATTAAAAACAAGGTGCCTCTCAAACCACAGGCATCAGGCAAACTAGAAAGAAAGAGGACATAGTATAGCCTCCTTGTTAAAGACATAATAAGTAAACATCATAATGTAAATAAATAAACATCCTGGAGTTTGGTTGCAATTGTACTTGACCTGTTTAAATGTAATCAATTTTACATATGCAGCCAATTTTACATTTTGACCTCAAATGACTTAGACCTTGGTATGTGACCTTTGACCTCATTAACATATGAAGGTTTCCATGTTGCATCTATGACCCAAGTTTGGTTGCAATTGGTCATTGTATGGAAAAGAATGGACAAATGTAATCAATTTTACATATGCAGCCACTTTTCCATCTTGACCTCAGATGACCTTTGACCTTGGTATGTGACCTTTGACCTCATTAAAATATGAAGGTTTCCATGTTGCATCTATGACCGAAGTCTGGTTGCAATTGATCATTGTATGGAAAATGAATGGACAAATGTAATAAAGGATGCAGCCATAAGGTCTATCTCCTACGGACGACCTGAAAAACAAAACAAACAATGCTTTACCTACAATTTGTCCCTATCGATCTTAAAAATCCCCGATAACCCCTGAGCAGAACCCCATACCATAGGCCTATTGCATTAACAAGAAAGATCAAGATGAATTGAAATTGACGCAATGGAGAAATTGTCCTTGAAGTATCCCAGCAGTCTCTGCGCGGCCGCGGTTCAGTCTAATAATAGAATCTGTATTTCCATATTTTTAGCCCACGAGGAAAGCTATTAATGTTGAATTATAAGGCTCACTTTTTTGCTTCTTGATCACAATGCTTTTTGATCACTCTGCCAAAGGAACAAAAGACTAGCACAATTTTTATGGGGAATAGAATAAGCCAAAGGTGAGCGTGAATGATGTAGAGTATGTTTATTGGTCACTAAATGTAAACATTGTAAAGTTCAAGCTTTCCTGGGAAAAATTACATCGCAGAAAAATGCAAAATCTACAAACGCGGAAGAAAGCGAAATTTAACATTAAAACCCTAACAGTTTTGTGTATCAGACAGGTAAACACCTGTATAGCCTGAAACCCCATTTGTAAAATGCCAGTAAAGGTCTGTACATCAGCAAATCCCACTTGGCCATTGCAAGGGTTGAGGTATTAACCGTTACCTTGGCACTGAGCTATTACTTGTGGCTAAACTCCCCAACCCCATAAAACCATGTTAAGTACTGGACACATTTTACTATCAGGCAATTGAACTGGAGGGGGGAGGGGTGAGATGCTTTATTTTAAAATAAATCAGGAGGTGGTAATTTCTTTTATGTTGGTAAGGGATCAGGCATTATTATTATTATTATTTTTATTGGATTTGTTATTCAGTGTGTCTAAGGGATCGGTCATTAGAACATTGTATTATAATATTGTTATCAGCCTACATTTGTATTTAAGGAAAGGGCTGTTTGTTTTATTTATACATGTACCATGATTACCAGGCTAATGTTTATGTTGGTAAGGGATCAGGCATTATTTTGTATTTATTTGTATCATTTGGGTTATGTTATTTAGTATCAGCATATGGGATGGGCCGTTTCACTCTTATTGTAATTACCAGGCTAGTTTATTTTATAGATAATATCAAGATGGTTATACTAAACTGTCATTATTTTGGGAGGTGATATTAAAAGGGGGTGAGGGCTTAGTAAATAAAAAGCCTCACATAGCATAGCAGATAGACATAGATTTTTACACTTTGATATGGCGGGGGAGGGGGACGTACACTTATTGTGAAGTTTGAATTTTTAAAATAATTGTATTATTTATTGTTTGTAGATTCTTTTCTTCTTCCTTGGCTAACATATTCTTACAAATTAAGTTAAACCCCTCCCCCATGATACATGTCATATAAAAAATAAAATTACTAGTCCTAGTTTGTGCCGGTACCCAGCCAGTTCTACTGAAATAATAATATATGCTAAAGTACACTCCAAATAAAATATGCCATTTTGTTATCGGCCATCCTTTAAGTGTTTCGTCAATTTGGCTATCTCTCTACACTTGAATATACAATCAATGGTGTCAAATTTAACATAAATAAAAAAAAAAATACTGAGTTGTGGATAGCGAGCATATTCAGGGGAAGAAACACAGCTGACCCCAGGCAGTGCCATGAACTTATGTTTAGCTACTCAATACTCCATCCAATGACTCCCACGGTTGTGTTTAGTGTTATGGTTAGTGTTAGTGTTTAGAGCCAGTGCCGCCTTGGTGAGGCTGGTTGGTTGAAGGAATGCTACCGAACCACATAGCATCACAATCGACCATCATTGCGCTGACACTAATATATAGCCGAAGGTTTGTATATATATACACCCGATTTCTTGAATATACAATCAATGGTGTCAAATTTAACATAAATTTAAAAAAATATTGAGTTGTGGATAGCGAGCATATTCAGGGGAAGAAACATGGCTGACCCCAGGCAGTGCCATGAACTTATATTTAGCTACTCAGTACTCCATCCACTCCTCCCACGGTTGTGTTTAGTGTTAGGGTTAGTGTTAGTGTTAGAGCCAGTGCTGCCTTGGTGAGGCTGTTTGGTTGAAGGAATGCTACCAGTACCGTACCAAATAGCATCACAATCGACCATCATTGCGCTGACACTAATATATAGCCGACGGGCTGTATATATATACACCCGATTTCTTGAAAATGCAATCAATGGTGTCAAAACACATTATTTAATGCGCTCTCAACTAAATGGGCGGGAAAGTTAATGGGTTTAAATATCATGTGCTACATGGGCGGGAAAGTCGATGGGTTTAATGTCATGTGCAAAACTAGCAGGAAAGGTTCACGGGATTCAAATTATGTAATATTCATATTGGCTCTTTACAAATAGCCATGTGTCTAATCAAACCATCCGTGCACTGACAACATTATTCAAATTTTGGTATATATAGCCACTGGAATCATTGCATACATGTACAATCAATGGTGTCAAATTATGTGCTGTAAGTACCGTACTTTTCAATAAATAGGCTGCGCACAAAATTTAGTTTAAAGTTTTTTAATAAATTATATAAAAATTAAAAATATTTTGGCTGCAATAATTGACCAATTATTAGGTTTTGTGGCACCTAATCTTATTTCTCTCTTATAAATTAGCCAGGGTATTGGGAGAGAGGTACCTGGAGTTTAAGGTCATCCATAGTAAACTTGACTCTTAGTTAACCTTACAATCATTCACAATACCAAAAACATGACCATGAAACAATATTGGAGTATACCATTCATTATTTAGGTAATAGTAATCTTATTATTCAAGAATGATAATGTGGCATGTGTTCACATCATAAAATATTACATTTTTAGAACTTTTTAACAATTAGTAGGCCATCATTCTCAGGAAAAAATTAAGAATCATCAAGTGATTGTGGTATAACGTTGTATTATGGCGGGAAATATTGACCAATTACAAAGCAAAGGCATGGCACTTTACTAAGTTATATAACTTTTTTATTATTTTTTTGGCGGGAATAATTGACCAATTACGTAGTAGTAACTCAAGGGAAAGTTTCAAGTATTGTCATGTGACATGGTGTTGTTATTATGGCGGGAAACATCAACCAATTAGAAAGTATTGATATGGTGCTGTATAATATTTATATAATGTTATATAGCATGTTACTTTTGGCGGTAATAATTAGCCAATCAACTAATGGTAACCTTGGTGAAAAAAATGTAATTTATTTGAATATTCATGTAATTGGGGATCCGGATAGTATATAAGGGCTTGCAAAAAATGATTCTTCCTCTCATATAGCATTTGGTTTTTGTACGACAAAGATCATACCTATAGAAGAAAGTATGTCGACCCGAAACTTACAAGCTTTACAATCTGCACTACAACCAGCTGAAAGACAGCTATTACTACAAGGCAGAGTTTCAAGTGAGACAGGTCAGCATATTCGCAGTTCGAGAAAACAAACCGAGGAGAACATGAGTGATGAGAAGAGAAAGAAAGCAAAGAAGGACAAGAAGAAAGCAAAGAGGAAGCAGAAAGAAAGGGAAAGGAAAATGCTGCTGCAAAAGAGTCAGGAAACAAACAGCGAAAATGAAGCCGGTACTAGCGGACAACGTGTCGATGATGATAGTCACGAGCAGAATGATATTGTGATTTCTGAGGAGCAGATGGAGACTGGAGAAGATCAACAATCTAAGGATAAAGGGGAAAAGAATGACAAGAAGAAAGCGAAGAGGAAGCAGAAAGAAAGGGAAAGGAAGATGCTGCTGCAAAAGAGTCAGGAAACAAACAGCGAAAATGAAGCCGGTACTAGCGGACAATGTGTCGATGATGATAGTCACGAGCAGAATGATATTGTGATTTCTGAGGAGCAGATGGAGACTGGAGAAGATCAACAATCTAAGGATAAAGGGAAAAAGAATGACAAGAAGAAAGCGAAGAGGAAGCAGAAAGAAAGGGAAAGGAAGATGCTGCTGCAAAAGAGTCAGGAAACAAACAGCGAAAATGAAGCCGGTACTAGCGGACAACGTGTCGATGATGATAGTCACGAGCAGATTGATATTGAGGTTTCTGAGGAGCCGATGGAGACTGGCGTAAGCGAGTCTGAAGAAGATCAACAACCTAAGGATAATAAAGGGGAAAAGAGGAAGATTGGTGACAAGAAAAAGGATCAGGATGGTAAGATGGTGACTGCTAGTTCAGAAGAGAGTAGTAAGAGAAAGAAGAAGAAGAAAAGCAGGCTTGAAGTTGTACCGATGAAAGAAAATGAAAATGATTTAACGAGGGAGAAGCATAAGAAGAAAAAACGGAAGAAGAATAAGAGACAAAGGAAAGACCAGCCAGGACCATCAACGTCTCAATCAGATGATCCATTTGGATTTGTAGCAAGTGTAAGGAAAGATGATGACAGTGAAAATGGCGATAGTGAAGATGGCGATGGTGGCGGTGGCAGTGAAGGGGATGATGATGCTGGTGCTCGTGATGGCGTTGATGATGATGGCGATAGTAATGTCGGTGGTGATGGCAATGAAGGCGCTAATGATGATGATGGTGGTGGCAGTGAAGGCGTTAATAATGACAATGATGACGATGGTGCTCGTGATGGCGTTGATGATGCTGGCGATAGTAATGTCGGTGGTGATGGCAATGAAGGCGCTAATGATGGTGATGGTGGTGGCAGTGAAGGCGTTAATAATGACAATGGGGATGGAGACGATAGCGGTGATGATGCTGGTAATCGTAATGGCGGTGATGATGCTGGTGATGGCAGTGAAGGCGTTAGTGATGATGATGGTGGTGGCAGTGAAGGCGGTAATAATGCTGGTGATGGAGATGGCAGTGAAGACGATAATGATGGCGGTGTCGCTGAAGGCGATGATGACGATAGTATTGTTGACAGTAGTGACGATGAGGATACGAGGCTGAAACAGTTTAGAGCAGAATGGCGACTAACCAAGAAACTCATGAAAGTGAAAAACCGAATGAGAGGACCAAGAGGGGATAGAGATGATGATGAGGAGAGTGATGAAGAGAGTGAGGATGAAGATGAAGAGGAACAGGAACAGGAAGCTGAAGAGGAAGAGGAAGAGGAAGAGGAAGAGGAAGAGGAAGAGGAAGAGGAAGAGGAAGAGGAAGAGGAAGAGGAAGTGGAAGCGGAAGAGGAAGAAGGTGGACATCAGGCTGGTCGTCCTAGACGAAGACAAAAAAGACCTAAAGTCTTCAAGGATCCAAATTCCGATAACGATCCAAGTAGTCCAGAGAGTGATGTGGACTTTGACCCATCTGTCGATATAGGTTGGACACGCCGACTTCATCGAATTCCTCAAACGAAGAAGTTCAAAGGTGCAAGACCGGCAGGGCCCAATTTCCCTACCAATAGAAAGTCAAAGTTGGATTTCTTTTTTGAATTTTTTCCACTTCTTTTGATCGCGAAGATGGTAACTTGGACGAATAAGACGAACCTGCAACCCAAGACTTCGATTCCAGAGCTAAGAGCATGGCTTGGAATTATTCTCATTATGGGTGTACAGAAAGTGAACAACATCCGGGATTATTGGTCTGTGCGTGACGGTTTACGGAACATCCAGATTTTCAAAACCATGAAAAGGAAGCGATTTGAAGATCTGAGCAATTTTTTAACTTGCGCCGACCCAGATTCAAACCCAGAGAATTGGCCCACAGATACCGCAAAACAGAGAGGAGACCGATTCATCTTTATGAAACACCATCCGGTATTCCCCGTTCAGGAACTGTGGGACACTGTTGTTCTGAATTCACGCACAAAGTGGAACGCATTGAAGCATCTCGCCATTGACGAGGCCATGATTTTATACAAAGGCTGCAAAAGCATCTGCCACAAGTTTTTTATGCCCCTGAAGCCGATTCGAGCAGGATTTAAAGTGTATGCCCTCGCCGAGTCGGCCTCAGGGTTCATGCTTCATTTTGAAGTCCACAGAGATATTGGACGGCCGCAGAAGATGGTGGACATCGCATTATCTGTTGTTCGTTATCATTTGGGCAAATTCCACCACATATTTTGTGACAAGCTTTACACGTCCGTGCAGTTTGCCAAGGCACTTTACGAAAAAGCCACTTATATGACGGGAGCAGTTAAAGCCAATTCCATCGGGCTTCCAAATGATTTATCTGCGAACCCGAAGAAAAACCGGCGGTATCAAACGATCCAAACAATGAAGAAGACCAAGAGAGGGACCTTTTACACCCGTCAACGACTCCACATGACATTTGCTATTTGGAGAGATTCTTCTCTGATGACCTTATTGTCCACCGCTCATCAAGCATTTAGGGATAAGGCTCAGGATTTTGTTACTAGAAGATTTTCTATCGATGGTCAGCAAAAGGCTACAAAACATCAAGTCCCTGCTCCCCCACAAGTAATGTCATACACCAAGCACATGGGTGGAGTCGATCGAGCTGACCAGCTTCGAGCTTATTCGACATGTGCTCGCAAATCACAAAAGTGGTGGAGACAACTTTTTTATTTCCTTGTTGATGTCAGCCGTGTCAACGCGTGGATATCGTACAAACACGCTGCTATTTCACTTCAAACAGAGGCAGACAGAGCTAAACGATGGAAGCAGCCACGACATTCCATGTACATCATAGACTTAGCCACGGAGCTTATTGATGGATTTTCGGAAGGAAAAGTTCGGGTAGCAAGACAAAACATCAATGCTGCTCCTGTCCCAGAGCATAACGCTTCCAATCACCGTTGCGTCAAGATGACCCACATTAGTCGATGGTCTCGTATTTGTGTCCTTTGCTCAAAGCATGGGAGAAAATCAGCGACTGGAAAAACCAAAAAGACGAGCAGCTATGGGTGCGATGCATGTAATGTCTACCTCTGCAAGGATGGTTGTTACGCGACGTTCCATGCAGCAGCAGCAGCAGCAGCTCATCCTACTTCTTAAATTCATCTAAAGATCCATCCTTCATCCTTCAAGTTCAAGGTTTCCCATTCCGGTTTTGAAGATCTGAGGCTGATTATATTTGTAGATCATCCTTCGATGTTATTCTTCATCGTTCACATGGTTTCATCACAACTTCTACTGAGGCTGATTATATTTCTAGATCATCCTTCATCCTTCACTTCTTCAGGGCGTTTCACCCGACTTGATACAGCGGGCTGATTTCAACGATGTTATTATTCATCGTTCACATGGTTTCATCACAACTTCTACTGAGGCTGATTATATTTGTAGATCATCCTTCATCCTTCACTCTTTCAGGGCGTTTCACCCGACTTGACACAGCGGGCTGATTTCAACGATGTTATTCTTCATCGTTCATATGGTTTCATCACAACTTCTACTGAGGCTGATTATATTTGTAGATCATCCTTCATCCTTCACTTCTTCAGGGCGTTTCACTCTCCAAATAGCAAATGTCATGTCATCGTTCACATGGTTTCATCACAACTTCTACTGAGGCTGATTATATTTGTAGATCATCCTTCATCCTTCACTTCTTCAGGGCGTTTCACTCTCCAAATAGCAAATGTCATGTCATCGTTCACATGGTTTCATCACAACTTCTACTGAGGCTGATTATATTTGTAGACCATCCTCCATCCTTCAATCCTTCAGGGCATTTCACTCCGACTTAATAAAGCGGGCTGATTTCAACGATGTTATTCTTCATCGTTCACATGGTTTCATCACAACTTCTACTGAGGCTGTTTATATTTGTAGATCATTCTTCATCCTTCACTCCTTCAGGGTGTTTCACTCCGACTTGATACAACGGGCTGATTTCAACGATGTTATTATTCATCGTTCACATGGTTTCATCACAACTTCTACTGAGGCTGATTATATTTGTAGATCATCCTTCATCCTTCACTTCTTCAGGGCGTTTCACCCGACTTGATAGCAGCGGGCTGATTTCAACGATGTTATTATTCATCGTTCACATGGTTTCATCACAACTTCTACTGAGGCTGATTATATTTGTAGATCATCCTTCATCCTTCACTCTTTCAGGGCGTTTCACCCGACTTGACACAGCGGGCTGATTTCAACGATGTTATTCTTCATCGTTCATATGGTTTCATCACAACTTCTACTGAGGCTGATTATATTTGTAGATCATCCTTCATCCTTCACTTCTTCAGGGCATTTCACTCTCCAAATAGCAAATGTCATGTCATCGTTCACATGGTTTCATCACAACTTCTACTGAGGCTGATTATATTTGTAGATTATCCTTCATCCTTCACTTCTTCAGGGCGTTTCACTCTCCAAATAGCAAATGTCATGTCATCGTTCACATGGTTTCATCACAACTTCTACTGAGGCTGATTATATTTGTAGACCATCCTTCATCCTTCACTTCTTCAGGGCGTTTCACTCTCCAAATAGCAAATGTCATGTCATCGTTCACATGGTTTCATCACAACTTCTACTGAGGCTGATTATATTTGTAGACCATCCTCCATCCTTCAATCCTTCAGGGCATTTCACTCCGACTTAATAAAGCGGGCTGATTTCAACGATGTTATTCTTCATCGTTCACATGGTTTCATCACAACTTCTACTGAGGCTGATTATATTTGTAGATCATCCTTCACTTCTTCAGGGCGTTTCACTCTCCAAATAGCAAATGTCATGTCATCGTTCACATGGTTTCATCACAACTTCTACTGAGGCTGATTATATTTGTAGACCATCCTCCATCCTTCAATCCTTCAGGGCATTTCACTCCGACTTAATAAAGCGGGCTGATTTCAACGATGTTATTCTTCATCGTTCACATGGTTTCATCACAACTTCTACTCAGGCTGATTATATTTGTAGACCATCCTCCATCCTTCAATCCTTCAGGGCATTTCACTCCGACTTAATAAAGCGGGCTGATTTCAACGATGTTATTCTTCATCGTTCACATGGTTTCATCACAACTTCTACTCAGGCTGATTATATTTGTAGACCATCCTCCATCCTTCAATCCTTCAGGGCATTTCACTCCGACTTAATAAAGCGGGCTGATTTCAACGATGTTATTCTTCATCGTTCACATGGTTTCATCACAACTTCTACTGAGCACTCTTTCAGGGCGTTTCACCCGACTTGACACAGCGGGCTGATTTCAATGATGTTATTCTTCATCGTTCATATGGTTTCATCACAACTTCTACTGAGGCCGATTATATTTGTAGATCATCCTTCATCCTTCACTTCTTCAGGGCGTTTCACTCTCCAAATAGCAAATGTCATGTCATCGTTCACATGGTTTCATCACAACTTCTACTGAGGCTGATTATATTTGTAGATCATCCTCCGTAGATCATCCTTCAAGATTTGTCATAAATTTGGCTATATCTGTCTTTGGAAGAGTCTTACTTCTACAATTTGCTTCAAGTGAATTCATCCAGATTTTAACAAGTACATCTTTCCAGTTAAACGTGGCTAAGTCTATGATCGAGTGTCGTGGCTCATCCTTCTTCCGTCGTAATCATACTTCGCTTCCGAGTAAATTCCGGGTGGGACATCCTCCATCCTTCAAGTTTTTCTTCAATTTGGCTATCTTTGTCTCTGTCAGAGTCTGACATGTTCTACAATTCGCTTCAAGGGAATTCATCCCGATTTTAACAAGTACCAGTTTCCAGTCAAACATCCTCCATCCTTCAAGCATGGCGTTCTCTTCCGTCTTAATCATACATCGCATTCCAAGTTAATTCTAGGTTGGACATCCTCCATCCTTCAACATTTTTCATCAATTTAGCTTTGTTTCTGTCAGAGTCTTACTTTTCCTACAATTCGCTTCAAGGGAATTCATCCTGATTCTAACAAGTACACCTTTCCAGTCAAACATCCTCCTACACTTCGAAGGAATTCATTTAGAATATAATAACACCCTGGATATATATGCTGATGGAGTTTGAATTTATCTCACTTTGGCAAAAAGGTTCACTCTTTGTGACAACATATTGCTTCCACTCGTCCTACATCCTTCGTAACCATTTTAACAACACCCTGGTTACATGTATATATGCTGATGGAGTTTGAGTTTTGCTCACTTTGGCAAAAAGGTTCACCTTTGGTGACACAAATATTGCTTCCAGTCATCCTCCATCCTTCAAGTGTTTCATCAATTTGGCTATCTCTCTACACTACGCTTCGAAGGAATTCATTTAGAATATAATAACACCTGGATATATATGCTGATGGAGTTTGAATTTATCTCACTTTGGCAAAAAGGTTCACTCTTTGTGACAACATATTGCTTCCACTCGTCCTACATCCTTCGTCATACATCGCATTCCGAATTAATTCCGGGTGGGACATCCTCCATCTTTCAAGATTTGTCATCAATTTGGCTATCTCTGTCTCTGTCAGAGTCTTACTTTTTTATCAATTTGGCTAACATATGCAGCTGAATAGGGATGGGCCACGGGGTTAACCTACCAACGCCAGGGTCAGAATTTCGAGGAGAATCTGAGAATCCATTCTCGCAAGGAGAATCCATAGATTTTTGCATCATTTGCAGGAATCCAAATGGATTCTCGCAACCTTTGACGAAATTCTGACCCTGCAACGCCACGTCCAAAGTCGTGGGACAGCTGCATTTAAAATTCAAAAAGACTATACATGATATATCTGAAAATTATATCAACAATAATTCATTCAATTCAATTTTGTGTGAAATTTTGTGTTTTGTTGTTATATTATTTTGAAATCAAAACAAATTAGGCTGGAGAAATGCAATATGCAACACAAAACACCTGGGTGTACAGGCATAAACACTGTGACTTCATATTTACTATGCCCAAACCCCCTCCAAATTCTTCCCGCCAAAAACTATTTTTACATATTACTATAACCTTACTCTGGAGTTTCATGCCCGTAAGGCAATCATACTAGTTTCAGAACTCACCCCCTCGCAAAGAAAATTTCATATGGTTATAAATTCACCACTCAAAACAAAATGACAAAATAATAAAATCGTGAAAATTAAGGCGCCTAAATTAATTGATACTTCTTGGTATGTAAATAGGAGTCCCTTATATCTGTAGCATCCATCATAGTCATCAGTAAATAAAGTATGTATACAATAGCCAACATTTTCTAATTGCAATATAAAAAGTGACCTTTCCCTAAGAACCACAAATTTAACATGCATTAGACGTCTCAACCCTTGGAAATCTCAATTCAAGTTCACATAAGGCGAGGTCTATACCCTATAAAATCCTATTTCATAAACACAGCTGTAAACACCCGTACATCATCATACACCATCTGGTCTAGTTGACATTGACCGGTCAGTTTGATACCTGAACCACACCAAATAGCAATTGGGTCACAAATGTGGTTTCAAAGGGTTGAGGGCTGTAAGGGTTTTAATGCCTTGGTTATCGCCATCCAATGGATTTTGCTTTAAGTAATGGTCTCTACTAAAATTTGTGTAACATTGTGACGAATGAAATAGTTGAATTAAAAATCTTTTTCTGAATGAAAGCCAAATATATGATCAATTAGCGCTACCATTGGTTTTAAATATGTAGGCCTGAATTTTTACTTTTGCAAAAAAGTGCTCACTCACTCTTTCTCACTCACCCTGTATCAGTTAATATTTTTGTTTTGGACATTGATTTAGTTGTTGATACTAAGCACAATAAGCCTCAGTTCTGATGGATACCTTTGCTTTACAAATTGACTTTATTAACCCTAACCCCCAAACCAGTTTTAAAACCAGGTTTTTAACCGATATCGCAATTTTGGAAGAAAAACTGATGAATAAATCGCTGTGACCCGACCGGGGATCGAACCAGGGACACTCCGGACCCGAAACCCCGGACACCCTAGGCATGCCACGGCTCTCAGCTACTCGTTCGCGCAGTATACTCACTATATAGGCTCGGTTGATGGTTATAAGGTTAATATTATTTTCCTTGTAAAGTAACCCATGTAAATTAAAGACCCCATTCTTCCGCGTTCTAAAACCAAAACATTTTCCGCGTTTTTCCGTTTTCTCAAATATCAGGCATAAAACATACACAACAACCGTTACCGTACCGTACAACACGGGCGTGTATGGGAAATTAAAAAACGGGAGGTTAGGGGATCTTCTGCCTAGAATCGTCATAATAAACAGTCTCTGTATCAATGTTTTCATTGTGATCAGATGTGGACAAATTGGGAATTTATAAAGTTTTACCTCAGGAAAAATAAATAAATAAAAAACCTGTCAGGACTTCCAAATAAAGTTATCAGAGAAGTTGTTTGACTTTCTGAAGGGAAACTGCTGCCAGTATTGCTCAACATACACTTTTGTTTTCAAATCCTATTTTTCTCAATCAATTTATGTTTCACTCAATCAATTTTAATAATGTATTTTCTGTTACTCAGCAAATAAAAGCTTGAATTATGAATAATTTGGTATTGATCACAAGCACTATCGCAGGTAAATCTCTATGACAAGTTCCTGTGAGCCTTCTAAGCATCGTCTTCATTATATCTCTCTATCTGGTGACAATATAAGGGAAATCCCCTTTCAAGTGAATGTATCAGACGATCAACATTATCAAATTGGGATTAACTGCTTAGGCAACAAAAAAGAAGAAAAAACATGTTCTCTAAGGTTGGGTCGGTCGATAAGGGTTTCCCCCTCGCTTTTCCCCCCTTCAAAATGACACAAATATAGGTAAAAATATTACTGTTTTTTGACAAACTAAAACAAAATTGGGTCAGTATTTATTTGCATGCCAACAAAATGGGTCGGTCGGGCCCGTAGAGAACAGGATTTCTTTCTTTATTTCGTGGCCGTATCTTATTTGTTCATCTATCTTTCATCTGCAGTATCATACAAAATGTCATATATTGCACGGTTATCTCATGGATTATAATGAAATCCTGATAAAGTTGTCCACACTTAACAGCACATCGCTGATCTACTGGGAAACCAAACGTGTGAATGGGCAAATTAAATTGATGATTACAATTATTATCAATACCAAATCTTTTATTTTGTTATTTTGTTTGCCTCGTCTCCGAGTCTATTTGTTGGTCTGTTCGTGCGGGAGTGTGGGCCAACATCATGTCTCCTGCAGTTCATGTCCATTCTTTATCAATTTTTGATGAATAAGAATTTATTTCACAACATGCATTACCAGGGAGTTTAATAGTAATGGGAGAGGCTATTCGAATCGCAAACTGAAAGCCTCCCATAAGTGGGGCGTGTCTGAAAATGTACCTTGTAAAACGAGGGCGCTATCTTGACAACGCCATGATTGACAGCACAAAAGTCCTTATAAGGGACATTGAGACGTTCGATGCAGCGCGATGTGTGCGTGATGTACCTTTTGCGTCAACTCATTAGCATAAATGTACCTTGTAAATCGAGGGCGTAAAACATTAGAGGCTTCAACGTCGGCAATGGGAATCTGTGTACAGTGGCACCGACCTGGCATTACCTTTGAATACTTAAAACAATATGAACAAATACAAATTTGCCAATTATTCCCTGTTAAAATTGAGATGTTCGTATTGATTGATACTGGGAAACCTGCTTCACCCCAAGTCTGAACCATGATCAAAATAATCAAATAAATAAACAACAGAAATTGACCAACAAATTATTCAGTATTCACAACTTGGCAGGTTGTTGACATTTTGTCCTGGTTTTTCAAGGATGCAATATAGGAAAAACAAACAAAAATCTACCTTTTTCCCCTATTCTTATAGATAATACTATGACTGGTGACATTTTGCATATATGCACTTAAGTCGGCGCGGATGACAAGTGTGCACAAATAATGTATCTGATTACAAACTTGATCATTTTTTTATATCTAGGTTGCTATAAAGAATTAGGTTATCATGGATATATATTGCATCACTAGTTCATCACAATAACATGTGTGAAACTGTTTCCCAAATGAAAGCCTTCCTAACTAGTGTCCAATAATGATTATAATCAAAGAAAACAATTCTCCATAAGTTTGACACTCTTTGAGTATCATGCGTATTGCATGTATTGTATTTGTTGGGTATCTGAAATGAGTCCTGAATGATAGACGATTATTTATTTTTATAAAACAAGGCAACCCAGACACCGTTTAAATACTTCTGATTGAAAATGTGCAATACTAATTGTTTTTAGAAGATTTGACAGGAAAATTATCTTACTTTCTGAAATAGGAAATTTTGGGGGAAATAGGAAAGTTGAAAAAAACACCAAGACAGATATGAGTCTATCTATATGATATATAAGCTGTGCAAGGTTTGACACATACAACAAATATCTAAGAAAAGAACATGTTTATGAAATTTCATCATTAAATATGAAAAGAATTAACAAGGATATTTTGGTATGTTTGCAGTACAGAAAGTGTACATACATTGTAGAATATGAATAAGTAGTCTGGTAAAGATCTCTGTTTTAATCCTTCCTCATCACACTGAGACTTCCATGTGTCTTGGGACTATCTTCGGTAGACAGCTAAATTATAGAGACTTCCATGTGTCTTGGGACTATCTTCGGTAGACAGCTAAATTATAGAGACTTCCGTGTGTCTTGGGACTATCTTCGGTAGACAGCTAAATTATAGAGACTTCCATGTGTCTTGGGACTATCTTCGGTAGACAGCTAAATTATAGAGACTTCCATGTGTATTGGGACTATCTTCAGTAGACAGCTAAATTATAGAGACTTCCATGTGTCTTGGGACTATCTTCGGTAAACAGCTAAATTATAGAGACTTCCATGTGTCTTGGGACTATCTTCGGTAGACAGCTAAATTATAGAGACTTCCATGTGTATTGGGACTATCTTCGGTAGACAGCTAAATTATAGAGACTTCCATGTGTCTTGGGACTATCTTCGGTAAACAGCTAAATTATAGAGACTTCCATGTGTCTTGGGACTATCTTCGGTAAACAGCTAAATTATAGAGACTTCCATGTGTCTTGGGACTATCTTCGGTAGACAGCTAAATTATAGAGACGTCCATGTGTCTTGGGACTATCTTCGGTAGACAGCTAAATTATAGAGACTTCCATGTGTCTTGGGACTATCTTCGGTAAACAGCTAAATTATAGAGACTTCCATGTGTATTGGGACTATCTTCGGTAGACAGCTAAATTATAGAAACTTCCATGTGTCTTGTGACTATCTTCGGTAGACAGCTAAATTATAGAGACTTCCATGTGTCTTGGGACTATCTTTGGTAGACAGCTAAATTATAGAGACTTCCGTGTGTCTTGGGACTATTTTCGGTAGACAGCTAAATTATAGAGACTTCCATGTGTATTGGGACTATCTTCGGTAGACAGCTAAATTATAGAGACTTCCATGTGTCTTGGGACTATCTTTGGTAGACAGCTAAATTATAGAGACTTCCATGTGTATTGGGACTATCTTCGGTAGACAGCTAAATTATAGAGACTTCCATGTGTCTTGGGACTATCTTAGGTAGATAGCTAAATTATAGAGACTTCCATGTGTCTTGGGACTATCTTCGGTAGACAGCTAAATTATAGAGACGTCCATGTGTCTTGGGACTATCTTCGGTAGACAGCTAAATTATAAATTCATGTCAGACAAGGATTAAATCTATGTGCAGAGGAACCTCCGATATATTAAATTAACATCAATTCGTGTGTACTTAGCTATATTTAGAATGGATTCCTCATGCTAGATTGCATCATGTAATCATGCGTTGGCTGAAAATCAAATCTTAATCTTGAGAAGATAAATAAAAACTTCAACAAACAATCGGGTAAATTTAGGCCATTCTATATATAGTAAAATAACAGTGATTTAATTACTATTAGTACAGTATCTTATATGCACCTCCAAATACGGTCTATATTAAGCAAATAACAAAATCGTTAACTTGAATCCACCGTTCAACAGCACTTAGTAACTATCTTCAACGTCCAATCCCGGTTTTAGCCTTTGGGGCTAGAATCATGCAGATGGTCGGCTATATGGAAATCAATGAGTACTAGCTACCCTAGATAGAGATGCCAATGACTTCATCAATATGAATAGCCCTCCACAGATTTACTGGTCAAGATGAGCAAGATGGTGTCATCGGTGTCATATTACAAACTTGTTGGCTTGGTTTAATAAGAAAATACTGTATCTCATAAAGTTGGCTGCTGGTCTATTGTGAAAAGGTCCTTTGAACTGGGCTAGTCTTGGCAAAAACAGATATAATGGTTCAAATGAACAACAAGCTCTATTCCCCAGCTCAAAAATGACATATTATTTCCTTCAGCAATAATAAGTCAGTTGCAGCCTGGATTTTGACATAGTGGATGCTTATAGAAATATTCAATATTTTCATTGGGGAATGGTACCAAACCATGGTAAGTTAGTGTGATGATAAAGTAGAATCGTGCAAAAGAAGATGATTATATTCATTATCGCCGAGTAATGTAAATCAGGTAGTACCCCTTTAATCTAACTTAAAAGATATGTAAATGTTGACCAAGCAGGCTACGGCTTATAACATCGCTGTTGCTTGTTATTATTGTTATTGGCCAATCACGAGGCGTGTGAGAGATTTTGTTTATTCATCGCACAGATTTTAAAATCGTGCAAAGAAAGGTCACACGTAAGATGACTGTATTGAAAATCAAGATTTAACGTTTATCTGTTGTAGTATTTTCTGAGAAATAGAGAAAATATAAGTTTGTTAAATATAATATGTCTCCTGTTGCTTTACTTCCAAGTTTAATGTAAAATAAGGGTTAAATAGCACCGCTCGGCTGGACGACTCATGACATTGTTGCAATGGTGGGATCCTTGATTTCCTATGGCCATGGGAGGGCTTATGTTTCTCCCAATAACTAGGAATGATGCTTGCATATGCCTCCGCCTCATTTCCCCATTCAGCCGTGTCCAAAATGTTCTTTCTCAACAGGTATTCACGCATGTCTGATGAAACTCTTTCTAAGACTTGTTCCCTTATCACTAATTGTGAAATGGATTTTGCATCATTGCAATCAATGCCAGAGTATTTGACCCAGGAGTCAAAGGTGTGCCCTACTTTGGTTATGAAAGATTTTATACTTTCATTTTCATGTTTACTCGTTTTACTGAACTTTTTGGCAACTAAACGACATGAGGCCTCATAGGCAGCATGTGCAACGTAAATAAACCATTTCCCCTATATTCAAAATCTACCAAGCGCTATAACACAAGGAAGTTGTCAAACCACAAAGCTCACCCGATGGAGCCATCATTGGGCAGATATTGTAATTTGGTGCCATTGGACAGTGAATGGCGACCTCACAGAAAACAGATGACTATGTGAGATGAAAAGCCACCGATATAAAAAAGTAACACACCTAAGAGTGCCCTCAACTTGAATTGATTACATTACAGAGTTCCGAATTACCAGAGGGCAGCAAACACAATTTTAGCCAACTGAAAACAGACCGCACAACAGCCGACTAGGGCAATTATCTTCTGACATCTATGGTATTACAACAGACCGCCACCATACATGCACGAATGCCTCTCGGTTTACACAGGGCTGAATAATTGATGGATGGTATGCCAATGAACATATCTGCTCATCTTTCAAGCTTGGTAACATTTGCCGTATCAATCACGACTATGTATATCATTATGTGTGTAATGTCAACGCTAGCGTAACTGTATCCTCTGACCTATGTAATGTATTATATATGAGTTGCATAATGCTATACACTAGACGATACAACTAAACGACATGAGGCCTCATAGGCAGCATGTGCAACGTAAATAAACCATTTCCCCTATATTCAAAATCTACCAAGCGCTATAACACAAGGAAGTTGTCAAACCACAAAGCTCACCCGATGGAGCCATCATTGGGCAGATATTGTAATTTGGTGCCATTGGACAGTGAATGGCGACCTCACAGAAAACAGATGACTATGTGAGATGAAAAGCCACCGATATAAAAAAGTAACACACCTAAGAGTGCCCTCAACTTGAATTGATTACATTACAGAGTTCCGAATTACCAGAGGGCAGCAAACACAATTTTAGCCAACTGAAAACAGACCGCACAACAGCCGACTAGGGCAATTATCTTCTGACATCTATGGTATTACAACAGACCGCCACCATACATGCACGAATGCCTCTCGGTTTACACAGGGCTGAATAATTGATGGATGGTATGCCAATGAACATATCTGCTCATCTTTCAAGCTTGGTAACATTTGCCGTATCAATCACGACTATGTATATCATTATGTGTGTAATGTCAACGCTAGCGTAACTGTATCCTCTGACCTATGTAATGTATTATATATGAGTTGCATAATGCTATACACTAGACGATACAGCACTACCGCCAAAAGGAATTACCTAGCCACTTAGGGGCAACATCATTACAGTCCGTTATTCTCTGGTGTTGACATAGTGCGTTGACAGACATTAACGGGGCATTAGCACATGATGTTAGCCACTCCATGATTTTAGCGAGGTCATTTTAAACGATTTCAAAGCCATTGTTATTTAGATTTATGTTATCTTTGCTATCATATTGTGCGTTGTATAAATGTGATGAGATAACAAAATATCCTTAAGTATTGTTTTTGTGTATATAAATTTACATAAACTTACCTGATATTTGCCAGACATGAGTAGAGTGAAGACAACATGAAAAAAGAAGGACGAAAAACAGAAATATATTTTTTATTCGAATTAATCAAATCATTAAACAATAACTTAATACAGTAACCAGCATATTTGTATATTGTAGTATGTTGAGGACCTGCAAATTAACCCATTCTCTGGGTCTCTATTTGTAATAACTATGATATAATTGAACCATCTTTGCATTTCTTTTCTTCACAAACAGGGCTCAAGAATTGTTCTCTATCCCAGCCGGGGTAGGTGTACATATTTTATCCATGAAAAAAATAGCCAAGTAACAAGTGAAGCCTTTCAAATAGAAGTCGTTGACAATGGTTGCTTCCTATTACCACCCTTGTCCATAAGAAAACAGGTATCACTTTGGAACAATTCTGAGATTGGGTAGAATTTCACCGTTATAGCATAACGGGTTCATTGTGGACAACTGGGTGGGATTTTTTTCATTTCACTTTTCAAATTTTACTTCAATTTTGCATTAAGATTGCATTTTAGTATGAATTCAGGAAATAAATTCTACCAAACTATTCCCTTTTTCACTTTTATATCCTCCTGCATTTAACCCCCTGTGGGCTTTGAGACACTCTACTCTGATTGATATTTAAAAATATCAGAGTGTTTGAGCTCTGAACACACAAGTTGTACATATATTCATTTAGATTAATAAAAAGACAAATCTATAGAGGGCAGCATTGCATAGATACTTATAATTTATATCAGACGATGGCGGTCATGAAAAAAATCATTGTAGCAAGACCCCTGGTCACGTGCTGGTATTGTAAGAACACACGAAAAGAAGAAGAAGAAAATGGTCGGAATCCGCCATCGCCGAAAACCCGTACATGTCTCTTAACCCTAACCCCCCTGAGTGCTAAAAAATGCTAATCCAAAGTCCCTCTCCAAACGCATGCGCCGTCGGTTTTCGATGACGTAGTCAACCGAGCCTATATAATGAGTGCAGTATACTGCACGAATGTGTAGCTGAGGGCCGTGGCTTAGTGGTGGGAAGGTGGGGCTTGAGAACGGAGGGTCCCCGGATCGAATCCCGGCAGGTTCCCGGAGATTTAGTTGGTGTTTTTTCCTCGAAAATTGTGATCCCGGTCAAAAATCCTAAACCGGGGTTAGGGTTATCATTATATTGCAAATGTCATATTTCAGAGGGGAAAAAAGGTATTTGTATAGTATAAATTAAATTTCCAATGTTTAACTGATAAATGAACGTCATTTGTTACAAAAATAAAGACAAAAGTAAAAGTGACCCCCAGTGAGATTCAAACTCACGCGTAAAAATATTCTTTGCTAATATAAGCCAAGCCTTAGATCACATTGCCACCGAGGCAGTTAACTATTTTGGTGGCGAAGAATTAACAAATACCTAATACTTATTTAAATTATTGTTATTTCCCTAATAATCATAAAACTATAATTTAAGGCCAGAATATCGTCAAGTATTATATATTATTGCTTATAACTATCCATTTTTTACCATTTCGCATTAAAATTGAGGTGTATACTACGAAATTTCAAGCTAAACACGCGACTAATTTAAAATGACCAGCCATGTTCAAGAACTGTTATTTAACTTGCAAAAATGAAAAGAAAGGACACTTAGAGTGGAGTTGGTTATCCAACTCCATTGGTTTTGGGAATATTTAATTTAGTTGTAACTAGGAATGTGATATTTAGAATTTTTCGATAGGTATTCGCGATTACGTGTTAAACCAATACGAATTGCAAATTTAAGAAAATCATGACCGTCATTGTTTTTTCAGGGGGGTTTTTCAAAGTGTATTTCTTATGCTGTGCTCATAACAAATTATTTAAAAAAAGTACTGAGTTGTTCAAAACATTTTATTTACTTACATATATTATGAAAATATATTTCCAATAGATTTATGATGATTTGAACAACAATTGTGTGTGGGGTGGGTGGGGGTGTGTGTGAGCAGGCCTAGAAATTTGTGCCAGGGTGCGCGAATCCATTCGGATTCTCCAGAAAAATGTCGCAAGAATCCTGGATTCTCGCATATTTTACCTTCCAAATTTGACACCTGTATGACCTGGGCATTTCAAATTGCAATGCAGTTTTATGGATGGTATTTCCGGTAATTTTGTACCCGATTGTCCAAAATATTTTTGAGCGGGTAGTACCCGAAAGTTGGTCACTAATTTCCACTTCCTCTAAGGTCATTTTATTCAATCCCTGTCCCGAAAAATGGAGCTAATTTTTGCCGATAAAACATGATTTTAAAATTGGATTCAAAATGAAATTGCAATTGTATAACTTTTTTTGTTACAGTCTGTATATTTATAACAGGGCCACGTGGGGGAAAAAGTAAACAATTATCAGAGATCACACTGCACTGAAAGCACAGATCGGTATTATAAGCTTTGTCATTGTCATGTTTTGTAGTTGAGCTTGCTATGCGAATCCAAATGGATTCTTGTGAATGAAAGTTTGCATGAATCTTTGCGTCAAATTTCTAGGTCTGGTGAATGTAAGCAAAAATATATGTGTGTGAAAAGCATCTTAGGTGATGTAAAACGTGAAAAGTCTACTACCAAGTATCTTACATTTTTCCATTTAATGAACAGAACGATATCCATTCATCAAATGAAAAGAACATGATTTCACAAGATGTAAAGTAGATTGTTCATTCATGTTAGGGCTGTTAGATCTTGTACAATCTAGTTGCCATTTTGTTAATCAATGAAAGTATAATGCTGAAGGTTTTCCAAGTAACACATTAATTTGTCACACGTTTGTTGCATAGTGTGGGTAGTAGACATCATTAGCACATCCATTTAGCTGAAAGCGGTCAATGTACTACACTTTATTAAAGGCATAGACCCCTTTCACACTCTCAAAAAACCCTTCATTGATTGATGAATTAATGGCCCTGTCACACCTACGGCGATCAGGCCTTGAATTGCATTGTGCTCAAAAAGTATCAAAATATGAATAACACACAGGAAGAGCACAGAAAACTGTCCAAAATTGTCAATTTTTAAATCATGGTCACTAAAATCCTTTCACATTCTGTTGCGATCAGACTGGTGCTTGCATTAGGCTGGAAAATTATCAAAACGCTAAGCCAAATGCATCAAGGTTTCCAAGAACCCATTGCATTGGTGACGAGGTGGACACTGGCTAGGACGTAAGGGTTTGTTTGTTTTATACATTTTCTCACTTTACACCATACCGTCGTTGTTGACAAATCAGTTCTTGTTCTCAAAAAGTGGCACTATTGTATTTATGACGTCAAATGACGAAACTGAGCTCTGGAAAAAAGCAATCTGTTATTTATGTATGCGCAGCATAGGAGTTTCCTATCTCAAAACTAATAATATCACTGGATGTATACCATATACGCTCTTCTCTTCATTGAATGAAGCAAAACTAATCTTCATTGAATGAAGCAAAGGGGTTCTTTCAATGAAGATACATGTAAATGCAATGAAGCCATTTGGTAGTGTGTACGCTCCACTCCCTTCATTAAACTTCATTGAACTAAGCGATTTTATAGTGTGCACGGGTCATACTCACTGTTGAGCAGCCTCTTTCCCAGTCAGGCAAATTGCTAAGATAAATATCCACACTTTCCCTTAGGGATCTATATTGGGTCTATTATTTTTATGTGATTACGGAATAATCATAGCTGTAGTCCATTTCATAGGAAACTAGATTGCATTTGTAGTTAATACAACTTAACATTAAAGAAGTCCTATTAACTTGACAAATTAGAAAGTAAACAGGAAGTTAAGTGTAAGAAATGATAGTTAACACTACTGCATTGCTAAAATGGCCTGTGAACTCACGCTTCTTGTATAATGAAAGGATGCTTGTTTTGCACTTGAAATTATTAACGATGGATGATATTCAAAACAGCAAATGTAAGCCATGTTTATCTCTTGAACACTGGAAAATTGCTCCCTTGGTATTAGCTTACTTAAAAGACAAAACTAGTTGACATGATCTGAAACTTTAAGGAGAATGGGACGTTGACTAGAGAGAAGGGAATGTGCCGCTTTTCTAGGAATGTACCAACAGAATGACAGACAATTAGCTTAATCAAAGCGATATTATTAGTGACTGGTTTCTTGGGAAAACATACTATCTATCCCCAATGCAGAATAATTCATATGACTATTATTCCATGTCTTGAAGCATTTCAGGGGCCATCACTGCTTTGGTTTACTTTATGGAAGAGAAAATCCAATCATCGTGTAATGGCATTGGACACTAGGGATTCCAGTCCAAGCATTTGCCTACTTAGTGTCTCTGGTTGATTAACATTTTGTCATAAAGGTACACTGCTTTGTTCCAATTCACTAAAAACGTTTTGCTGACTCTAGATAAACGACAATGAAATGACCCTGTTGTGCTCCTTACCCTACATTTATACAACTAATGTAACCTAGTTCATGCACTTGATAAATTGTCTTTCATTTTGAACAAGATACACGTTCCATAGTATTCAACAAAGTAGAGGAGTTTGGTCTAAATTGAGCACCTACTGAAACAATATGTTTGCAACTCATTCTGAACTACATGGTGTAGCATGGGTAACTCAATTTATGTCATAGTAGCATTTAAGATAAATATTCTATTCAAGGACTGAAACAACAACTAACACATTAAAAAGCTGAAATAAAATAGTGCAAGTAGTGGCATGGTTACACCACAATGGTAAAATGTAATCGTGTCAAACAAACAGATATAAGACCATGTTGAATAATGTAGGACTGTGTCACAACTTTGGTTAAGCACACATAAACTGCGAATGATATGTATCTAACACAGTAGCTGATTTGATTGAATTCATTATATAAATATGTTATACATTTCTTGTTTGCACACATATTATTTAAAGAGAGTGAATTGGGAATGTACATTGTACATATGCATTTTCATTATACTTATTATCATACCAAGAGCTCCATTTCTTTATCTTGTACGTTTTTTCGGTGTCTTACTAATAATTAATTAGTAGATTAGTTAGTTCAGTCAATTGAACTAGTTATGAATGAACCTTGTAGAGTCGTAGAAGATTCTGAACTAACCCCCGTACAATTATAGAGACTAGTAGAAATGATTCTACTACTCAGTTTCACGTGATTCTTCTAATTTAATCTAATTTCTACTAATTATACGCGATCTTCGCCAAAAATCAGTCGTTTAACTTATTCAGGTCGTTTTACTAATTGACCTACAAACTATTTCAACGCCGTGCACGTGTGCTACTAGTTTTTTTGATGCAGCAGCCGCCATAGCAGATCATTGACACGCATTGTATGGTGACGGGTACGAAAATGGCTGAAAGGTACGTACATTGCTGTCAAATGTATGTCAAATCATTTGATTTAAAAGAATACTGATCTATAGATCTGGACAATTCAAGTCTTGTGATAGGGGGTCAAGAAACATCTATAGTATAACTACAATGTCCAGAAACATCTATAGATCAGTATTCTTTTAAATCAAATGATTTGATATACATTTGACATTAATGTACGTACCTTTTAAGTGGTAGAGCATAATAATGGCACAAATAGTATAGACAGGCCTACCAATTACTCTACTATCCGGCAAAAGTAGTAGAACCAACCTTATTAACAAAACTGTTAAAAATCGACATCATTTCTACTATTTTATAAATTAGTAGACGACCCCTAAATACTAGTATAGTTTGGTGTCAAGTCTATTAAAGATATTGAAACAGTTAAATCAGATCATTTTATTTCAAATATTTACCTTTTATAAATAAAGGTAAATATAACACCATTTGGTGTTGAAGATAAAACTGTAGCTTCTAAACTATGAGATTGGAAAAAATATAAAGAAACACATAATTTTACCAAGATTTGATCAGCAGTTATTTTTTTTAAGATTGATTCTTGTAAAAGCAAACTTATCTGTTATCAAGAGTAATGCCTCTGAAATGCTAATTCCAAATGGAATGAAATCACAATCCAGGTTAATCTTAGACTGACGTCAATGGTTTATTTTATTCTACAGATATCAACTGTGATTGAACATTTAAATAAGTCAGAATAAGAAGGCAACCAATATATGCGGCAATAGATGCATTTATTCACTATCATCAGCAAAAAGAAACATGACATTTCATGTTACCGTTTACCAGATATGACTATCTTGGTAAAGTTACTGCATTTTGAAACCGTACACAATATTGAATATTTTACTCAATAATGCTTGATATTAAGGTTGTTCCTATGGCTAATTTGTTATTTGATATTTTAATAGAGCTTGCTGAGCTCCACAATAATCTGAAATTTGAGATTGATCGGAGGTACAGTTTTTTTAGATATGACAATTTTATTGTCAAAAAACATTTTGAATTCTTTTGTTTTGTATTGTTTGCGACCAACGGTCTATTTTCTTTTGTTTTATATTATTTTTTTGACTCCCTAGGTAAAATTTCTATAAAAATTTGTTTTTTGTTTTTGCTCTATTTTTTTAATTGAAAACTCCATTAAATTCCTGCAGCACAGGAATTAAGGAGAGTTGTATAGGCAACATATACACCAAGTGGCATTGCATTTAGTTAAGTGCATGAACTTGAAAAAAATATTTAAAAGTGCATTAATTAGCCTATTTTTTATTTATTTTTTATTTTAGATAATTATGTATAATTGATTATGCAGATGTCTTACAGCCTCCCGCAGCACAGGAAACTTTCAAAAACTATAATTAACAAGCTGCCAAAATTTCAGCTTTGTAGCATTTATACTTTTCTTGTTAAAATTAATTAAAGGTATATTATGTGATCTTTCTAGGGAACGCCCTCAACATCAAAAAAAAAATTGAAAGCAGATTTTCTTGCAGATTTACATTTCTGATCATAAATCGTACATACATTCTAAGTTACAGGGCGATACGATTCTTAATTACTTCAAAATTTTGGTTTTAGAGTGAAAATAAACTGTCGGGATAACACGACAGTTTATATTTTCACTCTGAATTCACTCTAAAACCATGATTTTGAGGTAATTAGGAATCGTATCGCTCTGTAACTTGGAATGTATGTACGATTTATGATCAGAAATGTAAATCTGCAAGAAAATCTACTTTCTAAAAAAATCATGTCTAGAGGGCGCTCTCTGGAAAAGTTCACATAATATGCCTTTAATTTTTTTTGCATAGATTAATTATTTTGCTAGGTAGGCTAGGGGGTCAATAAAACAATAAAAAACAAAAGAAATGAACGCTTCAATTTTGCTTCATTTTTGACAATAAAATTGTTATATCTAGAAAACCGTACCTCCGATCAATCTCAAATTTCAGATTATTGTGGAGCTCAGCAAGCTCTATTAAAATATCAAATACAAAATTAGCCATAGGAACAACCTTAATGAACAAGTGGATTCATGTATGGTACACAATAGCTAACTAATAAAGACAAATCAAACATATTTTCAAACATTAAATGTGAATTAATGACAAAACAATGTCATTATTACACAAATTTAGCAACAACAACAACAATTTTGGCTTTTGTGATAGTCGGACTCAGCTTGGACCGTTTTTCAATAGTGGAATTCAATAGATCTTATGAGAGAAAATATTGCAAATCTTGTTCGCTTTATAAAATGTTCACTTTTACGCAAATGAGCATAAAATATGTTTACCACCACCAATTTCAACCAACTCAAATTCTTTAGAAAGATAATAAGATATCCCGTCTGCCTCAATACAAAATCTGTGAATTTTTCTTTTTACTCACCCTGTATATCACATATCCTGTTACGTCTTAATTTAGCACATTGTTTGTAGTATTTCTTTTAAACTTCAATTGTTAATCAACTACAATGTAAATGTCTCTTATTTTTACAGAATGGATGATTGCCTCTATTTGCTATCTACAGTAGATAGTAATATACTACCAATGTAAATTGCTCGATTGTCTACAGAATGGATGATTGCCTCTATTTGCTATCTACAGTAGATAGTAATATACTACCAATGTAAATGTCTCTTTTGTTTACAGAATGGAGGAATGCCTCTATTTGCTATCTACAGTAGATAGTAATATACTATTAATGCAAATGTCTCTTTTGTTACAGAATGGACGTTTGCTTCTATTTGCTATCTACAGTAGATAGCAATATACTACCAATGTAAATTGCTCGATTGTCTACTGCAGGCCTTCTCAATTAGATTTTGTGAAGCACCACATTTAAGATGTTAGTGATCTAGAAGCGCCACTATCCCTGCGAGCGAAGCGAGCGGAGCGAATAACGGGTGGGGTCCAGGGGCCCGCCTTATGGCCCCTGGTAGGGTCCAGGGGGGCGAAATGGAAGCTCATGGGTTTACCCCTTTTAAGAGGCTAAGGAGAGCTATATTTGCATGCAATATGGTACAAGAAATAAAGAGATGTTGATGGTAAAATGTACAAAACATGGTAGCAAATGTAGTGATAATCAATAGGCCGACTGCTAATAATCATGACTTATCCAATGCAGTTAGTGGCTGCAGTGGCTGTGCATGCTTCTTGCGATCTGGTTGAATTTGGGGATATATTTCTTCTTCTTTTTTATTTTTTATTTTTTTATTTCCCCCCCCCCCATTTTTTTCTTCATGCGCCCTTCCGCGCGCCACTTGTACTGATGCAATGCGCCACAAGTGGCGCGCGCGCCACCATTTGAGAAGGCCTGGTCTACTGAATGGATGATTGCCTCTATTTGCTATCTACAGTAGATAGTAATATACTACCAATGTAAATGTCTCTTTTGTTTACAGAATGGACGATTGCTTCTATTCGCTATCTACAGTAGATAGCAATATACCAATGCTAAATAGAGTTATTAACCCTCTTTTCTTACTATCTCAAGAAGGTGTCAATATAATTATGGATGTTTAGTTTAGTTTAGTTTTTAAAAAAATAATAAAAAAAGTTTAGTATTTTTTTCTTCTTCTTCTTTTTCTTCTTTTTTTTTCTTTTTAAAAATAAAAAAATAAAAAATGTTCTTTCGTTATTTTGATACCTTGAGTAGATAGCAATACATGTCTGGTTCAGTAGTTGATTGCATCCATACATAATATTCACCTTATCAACTACAACACATTGAGGAGTATATGACATACTTCTGTATCTTAATTGTGCCAATAACGATTGTACATGAGAGGCATGTGCACACACAGACCACAGTAAAAATATAACTAGTTTTCTATAAGCTTCTGTGACCTAAAATTATTAAAGGCCATCATATTGTTGATTTATCTTCTTAATTAAAAACAATTTGTCAGTGTTGCATCTCCCCTCCCTCCCCATCATCACATCATTGAACCATACCAAACCTAATAAAATCACTGGCAAAGCCATCCATCACATGTGAATGTAGACATCATACTGAATACACCTGTTTGTTAATGGCATCAGGCCATTAAATGGAAAACCTTGTTTTTCTGGAGGATCAAACATTATTTTATATTATATGGGCAAAACCCTGTTATTATCATTATTATTGCTATTTTGGGGGATATTTTGCTGTAAAATTTTCGTTTTCACGGTCTACAGAACTGGATTTTCTATTTCGTGGCCTGTTAGTATACTAGAGAGAGGTAACCATCACGCACATATCAGTGATTCCAAAGTAATTCAATCAGTAACTGCATCCAAATAGACTGATGATTGCAAACATGAGATGCTATACCTAATGGGTTTTTTTAGACCACAAATTACTGTCAGTGTTATGTTCTCTGCTGACAGCTCTTGGTGATGCTTTTCTTCCTGCTTTTCATTAAATTGTAAAGATAAGAATTTAATTTGTGCTACATCAATTTGTATTACATGCATTTTATATGCAATGTATTTCAAGTCCTGTTAAATCAGACCTCCTTTGTATAGCAATACTAATCCAGACCGTAATAAATTTGTCTGAAAACTTCAAAACAATTCAAAGAACTAGCCAATTTCTGTTTCCAACCGTTCATTAACGATAGCTGCACATAACCTGTCAACAATTCTCAGAACAATCTGTGTGCTACAGTCATACCGCCCACTTAAAGGTGGATGTTTGGATCACTTGTTGAGAATCGGGCCACCATACGGAACATCTACTTACCTTGAACCCTAACCCTACTACACCACACGGCAACAGATTATTTTTCCGAACCCCAAAATTCACCAGAAATGTCCCCCCGGGATTTGAACCCTGGACCTCCTGCACCAAAGCCCAGCTGCAAATCCACTACACTACGGCTCCACTACACCTCGGCTCAGTATATTCGCCTCTTTATATAGTCTGGGTCCATTTTGAAGCCCAAAAACGTGCATGCGGGTTATAAAAACAGGCTGGCCGTGTGGTGTGGCCGTGCGGTGTAGTAGGGTTAGAGTTAATCTAAGGGAAAATGTTAACTTCTTATAGTTATTACTGCATTTAAAATATGTATAACTTTAATGCTGGGAAAACTTGTTGGCCACTTTGATGACCACTCTTTGATTGATTAATAAAACACCTTAGATTTAGTCTGGGTTAAAAACAGAATGATCAAGTATATGGGAAAGCAAATATAATTATTCTTCCAAAGTTTTTACCAATTTCTATTTTGAATTATATTCAATTGGCATATTCCAAAGACCTTTTCAAACAGAACATTTTCTGAAAGGAGATTTGATGGCTTTCAAATCTGCTTTCAGAAAATGTAGGTTCATGCTAATGCAGTAGAAACAGAAATTATCCCAATACCCCACTTTTTATTTGTTAAAAAAGTTAATATTATGATCAGAGTTGTCCACTATTTATGGCGGCTGCTATATAATACCCTTCATCTCTCTGCATGTACCGCACATCCTGGATAAAAAGGGATTATAGTGACAGGTTCTAAATGTTATACCCCGGTAACAGAAAATATCAATAACAAACTAGTCGATTTTTCAATATACGACGTCAAACGTGACACCTTAGATTGTTTGCATCATACACGGTGACATTGATACCTGCGGCTTTCTATTTGTCTTAACATTACATGACGAGCTGAGACACGATTCAATGACCTACATGTACCCTAATAAACTTGTAGGACTTAACAAAAGGGAGGCCTTTGCTTAACTGATGAGCCCGACAGACCCATTTATAATGTATAAAATGGTGACAGAAATGTTCACATGCAAATGAATTCCGACAAAAGAACATTTTGGCTTGTGAAAAAAACAGCAACATTTTACAGATTTTTAAACAAATCGATCATTTTGAAGGGAAAAAGCCCGTCCTGAGAGGTCCCTTTCAGGTCCTTTCCTTTCTAAGCTCTATATATTTCATAAGTCCAAAATGTTAGGTTGCTGTACAAGAAATCAATGATTTTATCAATCTGTATACTTTAAACATGCAACTACCATCTTACAATGTATCCATTTACATAGACCTATATACACTTAAGAAACCCTTTAATGAGTTTTTGTTCTTCGAGTAAGTGTAATTGTGCATGAAAATTGCAAACATTAATGTTGCGCAAAATTTCTGTACCTGTTTTGCAGGTTATGCACAGGCTTGTTTAAATATATTTGACAATGGTTGAATGAAACGTGATTCATTTTGGAACACCTTACCGTAAATATGTATGAAACCCCAAATGTGCAATTATATTTAAATGTATTTTCGTAATAATTTGGTAATTGAAGAGACTCTTATCATTTTTATACAAAATATTGAAATCAAAATCTATTGTAATTCAATAGCTTGTAACAATCTGTCATATGAGCCATTTATCAAGATTACCTTCATATTTCTCCCAAATCACTCATGGATTTTTTTTAAATTAGTTGACTTGTGTAAGTAACGCTCTAAAACAACTTCAAATCATGAACAAAAGGTTGATACACTGTGTGTCCGATTTAAGAAGAAAAAAGCGCCCCTCTCCCCAGAGGCAAAGTTGATCCGAGTCATTTTATCAGAAGCCTTAGCAGTTCCCCCAACATTGATTGATGGGGGTGGGGAAGGATATAAGAAAGCAGGAGACTTCTGCTTTCTATTAAACAGTGCTTTGTCCTAAGTTTGATCTGAATAGTGAGCACGAAATGGTTTGTGATACATTGCGTCAAAGTGTTTCAATTATTTTTGCCCATATTGTAGATTTTCTGTGTTTCTTATCAGAGCAATAAACCTTTCTATACAGTAGTCAACAACTGCACAAATCATCCCAGATTACCTGGTTTGATATGTACCCAACAACTATGTACTCAGAATGTGCATTTACCGGAATGTGACTCAAAATGGGGCTTCCTTTTCACACTTGTGGAAATAATGAACCCTTTTCAAAAGTACTCATTTTGGGTTTATCATTAAGTTTAATTTGTTCCAAACTACCCCAAAGTGTTGTCAATAGTTTAACATCATGGCAATGTATAGCCTGTTTAGGACCTGGTCTGCATCAATGCTGTAATTAGACATGACCAGAAAAGTCCTTGTCCTATTTATCTGCACAGCTCAGAATAGGTTAAAGCTACATCACAGTAATCTTGCCAGTTTCAATATGACGTTTTTGCCTGCAGGAGAATCCAATGTGACATTACATCCTATATGGAATCCATTACTATAACCTGTAACGTACACCAGACAGGAGTCCTACATGCAGGGAAGAGGTCGACAATCCGGACGTTATATAGATTGATCACTTCAATACTTTAAACTAAGCAGTGGTGCTTTTTGGCGATTCATGGTCTTCTGACCTAGATATCTTGACAATTGGGACTCAAAAACTTTGGGAAAATACTTGTTGAATGAACTCATATAGATGTTAAATGATACTCAGATTGACAGAAACTCCTTTAAATAGGACCCATTGGGCAGTGATGTCAAAGAGTATTCGTGAATCAAAACAGAATGCTTTCATGAGTGTCTAGATTTGTATTTGAATACCTGGGTACATGTACCAGTAATTACAAGCAGTGTACCCACATATCACTACCCTGTGAGGTAGATTAATGAAGTACCTGAAAAATGTTAGTCTTGAGAACATTCAAATATACCTTTATTGTTTGGAAGTGGGATATGTTGCTTCTTCTAGGGACTTTTTGTGTTTTCCTTTGTTTTTTCAGTGATTTGTTTTTTCAAGTTCATTTTTACGTGTTTTTTCTAATATTTTTTTCTGGGCCAATTCTGGAAATAAACAAGGCATTACCTTTTATCCTTAAAACTGACTGCAAAATATTCTGGATATTGTACTATTATGGTTTGATGCTTTGTGCCAGATGGTGAAACTTGGCTACCTATGTCATCTGTAGTTACATCACTACCTTGAGTATCAAGCACTGTAATTTAATATTAAATATGAAAGAGTCCTTATCACACTTGAGTCTACTATGTCAGCACTCTTCATTCAATCCCTAGCTACAATGAAATCTGCACGCTCACATTCTAGACATCCTTATTGGTATAACCTAAAAAGTGCTTAGATGTGGTTGGGATGTACGCGCCTGATACAATCCCATCACTTATGGAATGCAGGGTATCATTGCATCACATAATCCAAGTATCTATTGGATAAAGGACCAATTTGAGGGATGCACGTGGCATTTATATCATATGAGATGGGTTAAATTAAAGCACAAATATTGCATTATTTAGGAGTATCCCAAGTCAATTTGAAAATAATACTGATTTGATTTGGGCATGGTCACACATCACATTTCATCCAACTGATATGTCATAACTTTCAACCTACTGAGTTCTGTTGATAATTCAAATTAAGAAGTTTGTTCAATTAGTTGTGCTATCTACTGTAGATAGCATCAGTCGAAGTGCATGTGAAGGCTTGTAGAAAAGTGGCAAAAATGCAACTTATTTACCTCACATTGATATGTATACTGTAAATCATTATTTACTGTAGATCAATAAAAGTATTTTAAATACCTTATGTGGACTGTAGTTGATAGTATATCAAAATGGGTTATGTTCTTTGTGGAATAGTGTCAAAAAGTACAAATTTATTCACTGCATGCATGGCACTAAGGCCTAAAAAAAAAGAAGTTTGATTGGCGTAACCCGACCGACCCTATTTTTACCGCCTACCCTAAACATTTTGTGTGTGGGGGTGTGTGTGTGTGAGAAAAAGAAGGGAAAAAACCCAGTGAAACTGTGTATTTGTGCCATTTGTGTATGTCTGTATGGCATATGTGTGCTGGTATATAAAATTTCATAGACGTTTTATAGATTTTAATTTTTTTTTTTAAATCCGACCTACCTACCCTATTTTTTTCTTCTATGTTACGCCAATCAGCCTAATAGGCCTAATGAAATAATGATGCTACATACTAGATACTAATAATGGTCCAAATGGAGTTTGCAAGAAAACAGTGAAAATTATAAGTCTCTCTCCTGGAAAGAGTAATTGTTTAAAAAGTTGTGCTATCTACTGTAGACAGCAAATGTATAATAGGTATAGCAACAATTATTTGGCTATCATTTGATTAGCCCTAACCCTGGCGGCATGTTTTTGGGGTGGCAGTCCGCCGCCTATTCAAAGGGGACAAGCTTGCATAAACTAAACTTTTTGCTGCACATATGATAGCCCGCCTGGATGCGGCTGAAGATAGATTGGGGAACCATCCGCTACCGGCATGTGGTAGAGTAGTATTTTTTAGCAATCAAGGCAGTTCCAGGGTTAGTATACACTGCCACTCATAAGATTATGTAATGAGGCAAATGTCTATGGGGTTTTATTGTGTAGATTTTGACTTCTCTGGATTTTTGGGTTTTGTATGAATCTGATGATCATAATAATATGCAACAAACACAAATTTATGAAGAAGAACTAAACTGCGCCAATAAAGTATCTAAACACTTACAAATGGTCAGATTTATCGGAACCTGAAATAGTATGCAAACAAATAATTAATTAATTCAATTCACAATTATCTTTTGCGCATTTTGACACCTCTTTTGTTGCGCTACGATGTTGTTTGGGGGATTTATGGGCACTTGAGTGGCTTAAGGTCGAAATCAAAAGTTACAAAAGCCCCTATTCAAACAAGAGTGTTGTACTGTTATCTTCTGTACATTTTGACAATTCTTTTGTTGCGCTACAATGTTGTTTGCCATGAACATCAGCATTAATTATCAATAACAAAACAAAAGGGTCCGAGATGGGAGGCATAAATCAATAATTAATCAATCATTAATTGTCATGGTTAAGTAAACAGAACAAATTGGTTATTTTGTCTTGATTTTGTCTGTGTGTGATGCTTGTGTGAGTTCCCTTCTGGAATTGGGGTGAATAGGAGCTTTTGCAACTTTTGACTTCGACCTTAAGCCACTCAAGTGCCCATAAATCCGCCAAACAACATCGTAGCGCAACAAAAGAGGTGTCAAAATGCGCAGAAGATAATTGTAAATCAAATTAATTAATTATTTTTTTGAATACTATTTCAGGTTCCGATAAATCTGACCATTTGTAAGTGTTTATATATTTTATTGGCGCAGTTTATATAATGCACACAAACAACATTGTTACTAGTCAAAATAATCAATAGTTTGTTCATAGAAGACAACATTTCTAGGACATAATCAAGGGGCAAATACTTATTTGCGGCAGTGTATCTAGCCTGCCACAGTGTGGCACTGGTCAAACTATGCTGACATTGTATGAGATAGAATAGATAGACTGTAAATGGCTGGGAAATTAATGTAAACAAAAAGGTGGCTGAGATCCCTGAAGCAAAAAACAAAAGTGTTTGCTGATCCTTTTCAGGCGATAAAGCAGGTACTAGGGGAAAGAGCTTTGTTTTTAATAGTGCCAAATGCTGTGTAATAAACAAGTCAAAATTAAAGCTCACAACTACATCAGAGTACCTATACTTACTGTCATTTCAAATAGACGGTGACATCAACACATATTTAGTTACAGATTCAAGCATTTCAACTCGAGGGCTGGTCGCATTTAGAGTGCATTTAGGTTGCACAAGCAATATGACAATGCAATCTGATCACTACAAAGGCTGTCGAGATCACCCCTGCAACTGAGGTGACATGGAGTATACATCTATTTTCAAAAAACATTTATGTCAGCCTCCTCAATATCAAATTGCTGTAGAAGGCATTCTTTTTACTTTTATTGTGAAAAATACACTCTTCCACCAGTTTTTTGGGCAACGGGCAATTGAGGACAAACAAATCACTTTTATTTTTTGACTTATTAGATACAAGAATCAGGGCTCATCCATCCCACTATGGAGTATTTACACAAGGGACAACAGGGTTATATTTCCATAGAGTTAATTTGACGCTGCAATTATTAGGGGTTAGGATGGACGGATGGACAGTTATGACAGGCTGATTAGCTGACCATCGATATTACTTATTCATGTGTAATTAGCTTTAGCTTGATGTGGATGAACCCTGAATGAAATTATATGGTTAACACGGACTGATGGTCCCATGAAATAATGAACAATTTAACCTGGGAATTTAATAACGAGACTATACGAGGCAAATATCAAATAATTATCTTTCAGGTACTAAGTGCCACTTTTAAACGACAGTTACTCACTCAGAAATCATTGGCTATATAATGGGGGTTTTTTCAGTTATTAAAAAAATCCCATCATAATAATTAAGCTTAACCTTCAATTACATACTGGTAACGTTCATCTCTAGGTTTGAGCTAATTTAGGCAAATCACAACATGGTCCAATCAAACATATTTAAAATAACCTTGCAATAAGCTGGTTTTGAGTCATATGATAATTAACTAGTTTTTTAATCTTTATGTTGATCGGTTGTCCCATACATCATTTCTGGTGTAACTTGAGGTTTATTTCCTGATCTAGAGATGCCACCTGCTATCTATGACAAAGAAGTTATATTTAGTAAAACAACTGAAAAGGATTCATGCCTTCTAAGTAAAAAGCACTAAAAAAGCCTGAAGAGTGAGTCTTAATCTTGTGCATGTATAAATGCATAAACAAGAAATAAACCAAAAAAATATGGTAACATGAAATAGTATGTTAATTTTACCTAATTGTTCCCAATGCTGTGATCAGCTGTGTATGAATGTGAATTTGATCAATGCAAGGTATCCTCAAAAGGTTAATGACCTAAACTAATTGTTGATAATGACTTATTCTCAGGATCAATTGTCAACATTTATTTAAATCAATATCTCCATGGTAAAGAATTTTGATGATGTAATTGTATAATTACCTAACAAATCTTTCAATCCTAATGCACCTGTCAGTTGTATGATGCACTACACGACCCCTAGTAATGGTGCATTATGGGTGGGTCATGTAATTCAGAATTGGAGTGGTTAATTTGGCAACAAAGACTTTATCTGATGACCCATATGGTCTTGAAATACATGAAAAAGGGTTATCTATGAGGAACAAGTCAAATGAAGTCTGTTCCAATTTTTGAAATTGAAAACTTACTTTCTTAACCCTAACCCCCCTGAGTGCTAAAAATGCTAATCCTAAGTCCCTCTCCAAACGCATGCGCCGTCGGTTTTCGATGACGTAGTCAACCGAGCCTATATAGTGAGCGCAGTACTGCGCGAATGTGTAGCTGAGGGCCGTGGCTTAGTGGTTGGGACGTGGGGCTTGAGAACGGAGGGTCCCCGGATCAAATCCCGGCAGGTTTCCGGAGATTTAGTTGGCGTTTTTCCCTCGAAAATCGTGATCCCGGTCAAAAACCCTAAACCGGGGTTATGGTTAACATTGTAGAATTTTGAAGCATGATTTTCCAGGAAATTAAGCTTTTATCTTCATCAGAAAGGCATGGTTATCAAAACATTTACTATTTCCTACTACAATATTCTTCATAAAATCTTATATCTCCACTAATTTTGGCCTGTATTCGCCAGGCAACTGGCGAATGCAATATCAATATTGATAGGATGTCAATAAATATTAATTTGCATGAACATAACTAACCTACAGATTTGTTGTGTTTTTGTAGTATGAACAAATTTAGAAGTATTATTTGTTGCACAAAAGGTAACAGAGGTTGATGCCAAGCTACAGATTTATTTGAAATGAAAAAGATTGTTTCAAGAGCTATTTTTTAGTAATTAATTATACCTATTAGGCACATGTAAGTCAATGTTATGTTTCCCGTAAAACATTTTTTCCAAACCATGAGGCAACTTTTTCATTATTCATTATTTTGCAGGATTTCAAATTTTCAAATAACAGCAATTTCATCAACATATAGCGCGCTCTATACCTGCTAATATTGTTACAAAACACCTCTCTCTGCACAACTTATACACAGATTTGTATTTAATAAAATATATTCAACCATTTTCAGGTATTTATTGTCGATTTATTAAAAAAGACAATATACAAAATAATGAACTTTGGGGGATTTTGAATCTCAAACGCGGTCAAAAAATCATAACACGGGCGAGTTACGGAAAACATAACATTGACTTTCATGTGCCTTAACCTCTATACAAAATAAATTAAAAAAAATATATACTTTGTTTAATTTTTGTCAAAATATCAGACAATTTATTAATTTGGGTTTTCAAGGCGTTCTTGAAACAGTCACAAGCGCTCAATTTGTGACGTGAAAATGTAAACACAAGTGTACTTCAGCTGACTACCTTGTGATTCAAGTGAAAGCTTCAATTGCCTTCACTAGAAAGAAATATGGCAAAACTGTACTGGCAAATGGTTAACAGATTGACATCACAGATAAAGAGTTTTCTATGTATTTACTTTTTCGGAAACAATTTTAAAGTTATTGATTGAGCTAGTAATCAAAATAGCTAATACTAAAAAAACATAAGTGGTTATTTTCAAGTTTTGAAAATAAATGATTTTAGCTTGACACCGGAGAGCATGATGACACATTTCCTTTAATACATGTACTGATTTTTGATTTTTCAGTCCCTAAAATGTCTGTTAATTTTCATATTACATGTACTACAAACAAAAAATGAGCAAGCCAGTCATCATATGGCCAGAATTACTGAGAATCACTAGCCAAGTTGACCTTTAATTTTTACCTAATTTAATCAAAGAAATATTGTTACAGTTAGAAAGCTTAAATATTGTTACAATATTAACATTCTGCATATATATATGTCACTGTTACAATACTGGTCCGCAGAAGTGATATGAGCTAATAGCATTAAATATTTGCCTGCTTTGCTGTATGTTTTGGAATAGCTAACATTCAAGATATCACCAAACCCTAAATAAATTGATTGAGTCACAGAGAGGGACATATTTTAAATATCAATGCAAAAATAGTCAGAGCATACATCAGAATTGATTACAAATGAACATAAATTACGGGGGCCTATTTTTAATTAACTAAATCTTTCCGATATGTCTTCAATCCTCTAACTGAATACTTATTTGCAAGAAAAAGCCTAGCAGATTCGATATAGTTAATTAATATTTTTATAATTAACATATTTAAAATTATCTTATAGAAGTTTATATATTCTGAGTAATTGTAACTTGGCTTTAATTGATAGGCATACATAACATCAATATTACACATTTGAATTTGATCCTTAGTACAATATAAAAACACCTGGTCAGTCAGTTGTGTTCTCTTACATAATACTTTCTATCACACGACCTTTGCAAGAGAAATGTCAACGCTGTAGATTGATGCCCCAAAAAATAATATTTAGCGACGCTTGCATTTCATCTAATCTTTTATCTACTTAACCCATCTCAATTGGATAAATGATGAAATGCTCTGATACACTGCTGCAAGCTGAAATGCCAGACATAGCAAAATTGGCTATTTATGAAAATGATTCAATTGGTCACGACCACTCTTTCCCACAGCAGTGTTGGCTTTGTATTAATTCTCCTAAGGGGTTACAGTCTTTACTGTACTGTTTTGATGATCAGAATGGACAGAAGTCAGCTTTTCATATTCAATAAATATATGTGCTATGTGGTTTATTCAAAGTATATACATTTCATGTCACCTCAATCCGAGTTGACGTCAGTACCTATTTTGTAAACGTATCATAATATTGCATGCATAATTCCAATACGTTGGACGTTGGTGTTAGTGCACACACTAAAAATGTTGAATTCCCGCAAAGTAAATCAATAACAAAATTCCCAGAAAGGGGCTAGATTTTGCCCCATTTTTTGAGTATTTCTTTGTTTTGAAAAGAACATTTTCCCTCTAAATACCAACACCTCATGGTAATGAGATACCCAAATAACCTATTTATTCAACACCTGACAAACAATAAAGAATATATACCCTGTAGTTTAAAGGTAGATGTTCCGATTTTCAACTTGAAGTTTTCTATTCTACATGAAAGGTCATCCTTAAAAACGTCGTGTCCCAAAATTTGAGATGCATAGCTATTATGGTTCTTATTTTAGACGCACAAGATGCTGTGAACTGTACCCATTGAGTAGTACACAAACTATATCGGTGGTAACCACCATTCGCGGTAATTCAACGCTATTTCATCGACTTCTCTGTCATTATACCGAATTAGGCCGTCAAATTTCAGTATGATGATGAGAAAAATAGGAGCTTTTATATGATATGAAAATCTCCGTATGTTTGAAATAATTCTGTGTTACGAAAATGTGATCGGGTCATCTACCTTTAATCAGTCCCAAATTGGTAAGAATTGTGGAGATTTTATTTGTCTGTGCGCAAAGAGAATCCATGTCATTGCGTATATATATTGGTGAAAGTGTGCGTTTGCGCATCATAAGCAAGTATCAGGGAGCGGTGGGCAAGTAGGTATTCCATTTGGGCCCGCAGATACATATTAGCCTCACAATTTTAAACTAATTAAACTATAGTATAAATTCTGCCCCTATGATGGCACTATTTGCTAAAGTCAAACCGAGGTGACACTGAGTATATCTAAATGTTCATAAAAGGATCACATATATAATCACAGCCGCAGTGTCAGTAAATCCTTAACATCTGCTTTCAAGATTTGTTACAGATCATAGAAATCCAAGTATAAATCTAATTTTGACACTCCTTTACTTATTTTGATGGATTATAGCTGCTATTCATGATTTCATATGACACCCTAGGTGGATGTAAAATATATATAAACAGCACCATCACGAAAAGAAAATCTTATTATAAATACCTATACAGATTCCATCAGCATTTTAGTATCACTTGCACTACCAAACTGAGCAATGAGCAAATGGTAACAGTATCTATTGAATTAAGTAGCATTTTATACTTGACGAAAGGTATCAACTTGAGAAGAAACCTCCAGACCAAGCTTTATGTAGACGGACATGAAACGTGCATAAGCATCATAGATCATGTATTATACAAAGTGACTGTCAATTCTATACATGTTACCTATTTGAGTATCGGGGTATAGGAGGTAAATGGCCTTGTGTACACCAAACCCACCACACAGCTACTTTGTCAAATAAGATCTTTCTTTTAGTTCAGATAAATATAATAAGAGACATAAAATGAGACACTTTTTATAATGTAGCTAAGAATGTATTTAAGTTTGCAAACTGATATAAGGTGAGCATTTACCAAAGCTTGCAGGCTTTTACAATATTTAGTGGCTGTGAGTTTTCTACATACTGAAGTTTGACGGGGCTTAACAATAAAAGATGCCAATACATCATTTATCTAGACTTTACAAATATATTTTTACAATGAGCTTTTAAGAAATCTTTTAAAAACTGATCTTTCTGTAATGTTAACTTACATGCCGAAGTAGAATGGTATAACAAGTCCCCCTGACCTGACTGGGCCATTTTAGTGATAGGGGCGACTATGAAAAGATCACAAAAGGTGATATGTACAAGATGTACACTTGTTATATATTATTTTGTTTTGACTCAGTTTAATTGTGAGTGTTCAACAAGATTTTAACGCCTATGGAATCATTTTAAACCTTTTTCAGTGTCTTTATGTAAGATATAGGTTTGTGATTAATTTGTTATCATGGACAGTGACTTCCGAATCATTTGACTCTAGCCAAAGTCACAACATTAGTACAAAAATTGGAAACTAAATGCCATTTATGTGTCCATCGCAAAATACTCTTAATAATCTACCATAAAAGTAGTTATGTACTGGGATTAATAACCATGGTGAGAGGTACAAACAATTCAGAAAATATATAATACCTATTTGAATTTATTGTCTGTTCTAGACAATATGTTGGCATTTTGTACTTGTTCCAATGCATTGAGTGTATATACAGGTGCATATAGAACAACATCATCCATGGATTTACATTTTGATGGATGAGAAATTTAAACACAGATCATCAGCCATCATCGCTACGGATCATCGCTATGGACAATTATCCAATTATGGGGAATTCAGGAACCTTCATAAGTAAGCATGGGCAAGGACGGTCTCACCTTCCCATTATATATTGATATAATCATTCAGCAATGTAACCAATATAGGCTAGTCAAAAGTCCATGATGACCCGGACATATCACAGAACCGCGATATTTTGGGCTTAAAATGTAGATAAACACATCATCAATCACCAAATGAAAATGCACATCTGCAACCGATGGGAAACTACCGTTATGAAGGAGGAAAACTTGGGGGTATTTTTCGGATAGTTGGCGATATTGACGGTATGGCCGTCCATACAAATAGTCACCTTTTGCCCACAAGCTATATATACACTAGTCAAATACCCATTATGTTCCCACTCCCTTAACACTTTTGGACTGGTGATTTGACATTTCGCCGGTAATAAATCATCTAAGGATGTTTCTATTTCCCACTATGTGATCCAATTAAAAGACTGAAGAGGACATAAGGGCAAACACTAACCTTCATAAACCATGAAAATGGGCCACATAGTCAGCGGTTGACAACATATTAGATGATTTATTACCGGCGAAATGTCAAAATCACCGGTCCAAAAGTGTTAAGGGATGGGAACATAATGGCCAATTTAAAACACACATCCAATCATGTGCTATCTCAATAATTTGACATTTCTGTATTAAAAGCACGAGAATAAAACGGAAACTGTAAGTGCCATTGATGCATTATAAAATATTGATACATTGATTTTGAAGCACAACAGTCTGTGAACCATTACAATATGTTTGTAATGATTCACACTCAGACTGATGTGGTTAAAATGCATGTATTGACCCCGTGTTGTGAGCTACGGTTATGGTAGGCCGTTTTGTCAATATCTATTGTGATACTATATACGCGATGCAAAAACCGTGTATTTTCATATAATTGTGGTTTTTGCATTGAATTCAATATGCATTAGATGGTATACCTTTTTTAACATGGCGGTTACAGAATTGATTTGACATAAAAGATACTATAGTATTGAAATAATGCTAGTGGCTTTATGGAAAAATTGCAAGAAACTATCTGAATTGTGATGCAGGGCCTAACATCACGTAATTATTATCTACATTCTATAGTGTTAACTATTTTACAAACACGATGAAAGTATTACGAATGACACGCAAAGAGCGAGAAAAAAATATTCAGGTCCCGTTTTCAAAAAGCAGTAGAATTAAATTATTGTTATTAAAAATGTGTCTATTTTGAAATTGATATAAAATTGTAAACACTTGGTATATTTGGTGACATTTCTAGATGTAATCATGCTAAAGTGTACATGTATGTCCGAATTAAATAAATACAAAACAAATACAATAAATCCTCATTTATTGGCTCGCGCCTATCTAATTGGTAACCACCAAGTGAAGTGTGCTAGGCTAATTGTTACGTAATATCCTTAAACCAATTTGCCCGATCGGGAAAGGTGGCTGCATGGGCACCTGTAAAGCTGAGTGAACGGGAGGAACAATGTGGCATGTGCGAGTGAATGAGCCATGGATGTTCCGACCCCGGTAAGGGTGAAGCGACAGGGCCTAAGCCAAGGCCTGTCGCTGACCCTATCGCCACATACAGCACCCTTTCCTATTAGTGCGCAACCCAATCATAAGGGAGGCAGTGGTTAATTGTATGTATTATATATGCTACCCAGTTCTCATATAAATCTTATAAATATTCCCAACTTTCAACTTTCATAAAATAACACTGTTGGTTGATGTAAACCTTGAGCACCACAATACTCACCAGAGATATTCAAACTATATCATGTAGAAAACTGTTAAAGCGCTGTAATTATTTATTAGTCATAGGCCTACTAACATCCAATGCGCTGTTTCATTTAAAAGTCGCAGTCTTTAATTACACTTTCACAAGGATCATGGTGATTCCATGGAACAAGTGGGATTTCATTACTTGCGGTAAAATGTATAAATCTCTCATAAGAAATAACTGATTCAAACAAAATAAAAAATAGGTATAAAGCTAACAGCATGTAGATATTATTCATTTCATCGTACATTTCAGTTTTCAAATTGATATTTAAACTCTTAGAAATCGAGAACTGAATATACCCTGTATTAACAATGCAAACTGATAGCAAATTTTCTATAACAGAGATAAAATATAAGCATCTCGCTATAAAGTATAACAAAGTATAAAGATTTAAAAGCACACTGCATCATGCCTTTCATTTTACTAGATAGGCATTTTATGATTATTTTTGACCAACAGTTTGAAAAGTTCTATGTGTTTAAATCAATATTATTTCCCCCATTTTCCAACATGTTTAGTGTCACCCCAGCGCCTTCACATAGAAAGTGTTAAAGCAAGTTGAAATACTATAAACATGACTATTACATCCATGTCATTAACATGTTAGTAATGTCCGAATAGTAAAAGCATTCCAAAACTGATCATTGACCGCGTATGGCACCCCAATTATTTTTAAAAAATAATAGAATTTAGGAAAGGCTTGTATTTGAATCATTCAACGAAATATGAAAGTTCCCCCATAGCATATACTAGAATATTTCCAAAAACATTTGATGGATTTAAATAATTTTCAGCTAGAGAGATGCACCAAATTGTTAGGCACATTTTGATACCAAATTTGTTGGCCTTGAGACAATGCAACGATAAGAAATTGTGCCATTTACCAATTTTTATACAGAAAAAAGTGGCACTAAATCTCACTGACTATGGCTGGTTTTGTCCATAAATTAACAGACATTTTCTTGGTGGATTTTCATGCACAGTACAGACATGGGAATCTACCAAACAGTTATGTGTGGCATCATTTCAAGAAAATCAATAAGCAGATCATAATTATGTGTGGCAAGTTCGTCTGAATATGAGTGACATGGCAATTTGGTCCGATTATGAGTGACATGGCAATTTGGTCTGATTATGTGTGACATGGCAATTTGATCTGATTATGTGCGACATGACAATTTGGTCACACATAATCAGACCATTTTGCCATGTCACACAGAATTGCCATGACACTCATACTCTGACCAAATTGCCATGTCACACATAATCAGACCATTTTGCCATGTCACACATAATCAGACCAAATTGCCAAATTTGGTATCAAAATGTGCCTAACAATTGGGTGCATCTTTCTAGCTGAAAATTATCTAAATCCATCAAATATTTTTAGAAATATTCTAGTATATTCTAGGGGGGAACTCACATATTTTGTTGGGTGTATTATTAAATGTTGAGGGTCCGTGATACATGTATCACATTATCCCTAAGCTCCCTTAGTGCTTAGCACAGTCCTTTATTTTGTTACACTTTTTAAACAGTTGGCCAAGATTGCTGAATTCATTGTTTTGATGTAGTGTGATTTTATTATACTGGAGCTCCGTTACAAAGGTGAAATTACTGCAAAAGACATTAAGATTTGGCAATCTGATTTTTCAAATGTTATTTTCAGATAGATAAATAGATAAATAGATAAAATAAATAAATAAATAAATAAACAAATAAATGTTTTGTCTGAATGGAATATAAATGAATAAATATTACAAGTCATAACGTTTCAAAATATATTGCTGCTGTGAACTATTATTCTTTAAATAAATATAAAACATGTGCTTTACCCATTATATATTGTAAACAGGCTTTCATTAGTAAACAGTATTTGATCCCAGAACGAACTATAGCCACAAGACTTTGATATCCCGACAATCTCTTAAGATGTTTTAGAATTTACATCTCAAACTTATTGAATTGTTAATCGATTATCTTTTACTGGCTATTTGTATGGGTATCCTACTGATAAGTAATTTTCTTCTTTTTCTCAATTTTTAAGTGCAAATATCTGGAGTTCCCCATCAGTTGCAATCAGTGGTGGAACATCAGTTTTTTTCAACTAGCCAGTCGGGCAGGTAACTCACAGTGATTACGTCATCAGTTAAATGTACAAAGCTGGCTGCGGAGTACAAAATTTTGGGGGTATGGCAAATTCATGATGGCAATTAATAATTTCTTCCGGAGGGAATACCGCAAACTGCAATTGCTTAATTTTGGCTTTCGCTGGTACCATGCATCGAAATGTAAGCTCCAGGAAGCTCTACTCATTGATCTAACAGTTTTTGCCAAATGTTGTATACTTGGTCTAATGTTACAAGGGTAATCTTGTACTTCTATATCTCAAATCACTTGAATTTGGCTAGACACTGCTTTGGTAAAATATTGTTCACCATTTTGTTTTTAAAACAAATAAAAATATGCAGTCATGTTTTATCAGAAATATAGGGCTAATAGCTCCTGCCTATTATTTTCTATAGCTCCTGCGGTATTGTGTTTATAACTCGAGACATTGACATTAATGACAGGCCTCCTCACGCCATGTACAACCTTACACACCCTCTGTGTAACCTAGTATGTTACTATCTATACGTAAATTAAATTGTAAGTCATGCCAAATTTCACTTAACATATGAGTCGTTGTTGTTTTATTGATCGTTAAATTAGTTTCACGATAGAAATCTATATAAAATATCCATAGAAGATGCCCCGTAACCACTACAATAGAACTGTGTGTCTGGCTGGCACCTCCATATATACAAGCTGTCTCTGAAAGGTTCTGACGTCACGGGAATCTTCTCACTTGTGTGTTGAGCTTGAATGTCTTATATGACCTTATTTATTCATTGAATTCCAAAGTGTATGTTACAATGTCTTCAGCACTACAAGCATCTTGCAAACATGGACCCCCGAAATGCATCCTCTAGTCTTACACTCAGGATCATTATTTTTTAAAGGAACAACATTTGTTTTTTCTTAATAGTATGGTATATAACACAATACAATTATATAATATAAAAGCTGAATGAAAACTGCTTATCCACAAAAATAGCCTGTGTAAGTAAATGTAATAAATATAAGAGGACCTGACGTTTCGATTCTAACAGAATCTTTACCTTCGATAAAGATTCTGTTCGAATCGAAACGTCAGGTCCTCTTATATTTATTACAATACAATTATCAACAATTTTTAGTATGTTTAAAGTTTAATTCCGATATTTTTTGAATTGTGTGAAAGTTTTTTTGATAAGAGTTCCTAATTTAAATTGATAATAGAGATAACATGCATTCTAGATTGAACCACTACCCATCTAGTGAGATTTCAAATGCTTCAGGCTCAAGCAACTCTCCGAGTTGTCAGTAACAAATTGCAGACTTGAATGGTACATGTGCTCTTAAGAACGACAGATTGTCAGTCTCAGTAAGATGGCCGTGCAAGGAGAAATCAATTAGTTGCCAAAGGATGATGATGGATGCGTCATGTGTATGATCAAACAAAATGGCAATACATGGAATATCATAGGTCCCTTTTTTAAATTTTAGTAGATCATATCTTTGGTTTATTCTAATAGAATCTACTACTTTAAGTATAATTATGAATCTATTTGACCTAACATGACGTGGGTATGTTTAATTTTAACTCATACTACATATCCATGTGATTCAATTGCATAATGGCTAGTATGTACACATATGTTCCTCATGTCCAATGTGATTTGGATATTGAGACATATACGAGGGTCGATCAATAAGTAATGAAAGTGATCATGGTATTGGATGCATGAGCGATTCTATTGAGGGATAGTGTGATCAATACAAAGTATGAACCTTTGTATTTTAAACAGTACATTTTTGGATTTTGTCATAGCATTAGCTTAGAGTAAGTACACTTTGGACACTGCTAAATCAGTGATTTGGCGGGAAATTTGAATAGTTTGTATGTTACATGTGGTTAGAATATTGCATAACATAACACCAGAATCAGCTAAATCCCAATATTTGTGTGCATAAATATGATGCCTAAGACAATACCTTTAATCCTTATGTAATTGGAAATAAGTAGTACAAGAGGAAAAAGTAAAGAGAAGTAATTACATAAAAAGTATACAAATATCAGTATTTCAATAAACAGCACCCACCCACCCCAGGATTTCTCAATGACTACCAACAAACAATCCCTTAAAAGTGCCCACCTTTTCAATTACCGTAGCACTGTACAACAACATTTTTCGCCACGGCGTCCTTCAGTAAAGCAGTACCAGTGAGCCTGGTTCGATCGCCGCCGCCGCCCTGATACGAGCTGCCATCTTTGTTTTTTATTCATGGTTTAAATACAACATCGCGCATGCTCAAACCTACCGAGAATAAATGAAGTTTTCGGAAGGGCAGTTGAAGCTTGTCGGAACATTGATGTATGCATGTAATGTGGCCACAGTAAAACCACTGCGATGCCGCAATGTTGATTTTCCCCCCAAATTTTAAACAGTTTACTTTTCGATCGCACATGGTTTTCCGCTAGTGAAACCTTGCTGAATTCGACAGTGTTTACGATAAATGAGTTATAATTATTTTGATAAACAAAATGAAGATATACATGGATGTATCAATCAAAGATGGCTGCCACAAGAGCTACTAAATGTGCATTGTTAAAGTAATCGTCACATAAATTCAACGGTTTGAGGAAATTTCATGATCAGCTCCTTTTGAAATCCCCACTATTATTGCTTTACATCCCACAACAATTTACTCAATTATAATCCCTCCATTGTTCTTTTTAAAAAAAAATTTAAAAAAGTTTATTGTTGCGGATTTTGCTTAATAAATGTGTAATTGAGATGGTCCCTTCTTGTTTGTATTGCAGATCTAAAAAAGATCGTCAAACAAAGATTATTGTGTGTTCTAACTATGTACTAAGTGTTATCTATTTCTATGCTTGCGTTGCCGAGATATATACGCAAATGTATCAATCGACCCATATTTTAACCTATTACATATCCAGCCAAATTTTAACAGATTTCAGTCTGAAACCTTTGGTGTTTTTGTTAATGACGTTACATAACCAAAGGTATATAACAATCCAAAAGTGCATTGTTTGAAAGACAAAGATTCATACTTTGTATTGATCACACTTTTCCTTAATAGATCACTTTCATTATTCATTGACCAACCCTCGTATTATCAGAGAAAGCAACGTTTGAATGTCAAAACATGTAACAATTACCCCATCCCCATATTATTTGCATACTATTTCAAATCCTTTCAAAACTAGTAATGTGTCTGTTTGCCATTTGTAATTTGATTGTATCATGAAAGTTACAAATCTTACTTTCTTATGCAAACACCAACAATAAAATGTTCATTATGTTGTCCAAATGTTAAGGTAAAGATTTACATGATCTTATCAATAGGCAATGAATGCTCAGATTAAACCACCACGCATTTTTACAAGTAGGTTAAATATGCTAAGGCAAGAGGCTTTACTACACTTCACCTGCTTGTTTTGACAGATTTGTAAAGTACAAAGGATATTTTTTAAGCATTTAAATCTGGATGTGTTGTGAGGGTAATCTAATGGCAAGTTGTTTACTCCTCTGTATTTGACACTATCATTCTCAATGCTCATCATACATGATATATGATCATAACTTATAATACTGTTATTAATCACATCTTTGCTAAGTTATCCCTATCCAGTCAGTCGTTAGCGCGCACAAAAAGTGTTCACTGTGAAAGTAAATATGCACAATTTCTTGCAGAAGATACACACTCCGGTTGGCTGTGCATACTAATTAGTTTAGAAGCGGCTTATTTCAAACCCTTCTCATTTCGTCATGGTCTAGTATCATGGGCTAAAATACGAACTGTAGTTAAGAAAACCCATGAACTCCGGGTAATAAAAAGGATAAGGGATATTTATATAATATTGAATGGCTTTGAGGGTGATACAAGAATATTTTATAGCGAGTGCAATATATTCTTGTATCACCCAAAAATAAGACATACAATATTATCATTATTATTTATATTACAGACTGTTTTGATAAAAACTAGATAAGTTAGCCCGAACTGACATTCTTTGCGTATATGTACTCACACACACATCTTCTGCGCCGCACAAAAAATATTGGACGGCAATATTTTTTGAATATTGGACACACATCCGGGAACTTGGTGTACAATATTTAATACACACTTTTATTGTTCCGTTTGGAAGGCCCATATAAATAATAATACAATATATTTCTAATATAACAACAGTATTTCCTTCCTTTCGATAAACCGGTACAATTACCACATATTATCATCGTGTTTGATACCAAATATCTCCCAAGGAAAAAATAACACATTTATTGGAATGTAAAATTGTCAAAGGTTATAAGGTTCCCGACATTAAAATATCAACCGGAAATTGGCCAGTCCTGGTGCCACATATGCATGTGCAGGTGAAAACCATGTATTAAGCATTAATGGACTAAATACAATCAGCATTCGTCTTACAATAGTGCTATCTACAGTAGATAGCATATACGTCATGATATATTTGAAGTTATATCCTTCATCAATATATTCCTGTTCATTAATTGGTTAAAAGTGTGTCACATGATCAAAAATAGTCTCACCATTAGGCAAGAAGACCAAAAATGCTATTGACGAGGGAGAGAGGTACTATTTGGAGAATGAAATAGTCTACTATTACCCTATGACCTCGATTTACGTGTCAAAGTTCTCTTTATGTTAATATTATGACAGTTGACTTTAGGATTGACAAGCCTTAAAACGTAAACAGACGACAACAGTAACAATGGCGGCTGCTGGTGAAACTCCACGGTTTCGGCGTGTAAATGAGGATCAATTGACTCAATTTATCGCACAGACAGCGAGAACACTAAAAAACAAATAAAATATGGGATGTCAGTTTTTCGCGAATTTTGCAAGGAAACCAACGCCGATTACACTTTAATGGAAAACGCCTGTGGACTTCACTACCAAAATCATAAATGGTAGTGTGTATACGTTGAGATACCAAATTTGGAAACCGAATGAAATTTGAATTGAACAGTTCGTGAGTTGGAACTTTTTGAAACTTTTGAACAGTTAGCTTTTGACTTTGAAAAATATTGCAGCTACTCTAGTACTAGTGCCAGGTGGTGAGTAATTTTTTTAATTTTTTTATATTTATCGTTGCCTTAGGCCCTAGGCCTAGGCTAAAATTTACAAAGCTTAGTCTTAGGCCTAGTAAGGCCTAGGCTTAGCTCAGTCTTGTGAATCTACTTTTAACAAATTAATGAACAAGAAATATATTGATGACGGATATAAAACAAATATTTTCTGCTCTTTATTCGGGATCTGGTGGAATCTATTGGGCCCCTCGGTGAACTGGAGACCGCGGGGTACTATTTTCCCTCGACCTTCGGTCTCGGGAAAATAGTACCCCACGGTCTCCAGTTCACCTCGGGGCCCAATAGATTCCACCAGATCCCTCAAGAGCAGTAAATATTTGTATACTATAATAAGCAAAGGTAATAATTACCTGGTCTAGAGAGAAAAAAACCAGATTCACAGGCACTAGGTCTCAAATGGGTTTTTTCTTATCTTAAACGCAGCATATAACAAATTGATCACATCAGAGTTGGAATCAAAGATAGATAACCTTTCATGCCATATTGCCATGAGCAGATGAGTTCCCCAAAGACCCCATGCACAATTACACAAGCAACTATCCTGTGAAACATTACATCCACTAGAATAGCAATACATAAAGCCCTGACATTTCAACATAACCTGATTCTCTGGTCATTATCAAACAAATACCATTAAAAGTAATGACCCAAGATTAGATGAATTAAACTGGCCGACTTGTATAAGCCATTTATTGAACTAATTGAATCGAGTGACATTTTAGAAGCTTGTTTAGGCAATTTTAAAAACATATAAATATTAAGTTTGTTATCTGTTATTTTATGCAACAAACCCTATGGGTATGACACTATTAGTTTACCATAGGTTTCTAGCCTCATAAATTCTCAATGGATTACATTGTAGACATCTCAGATAGGATCCAATGTGATAGAGTTACTTGTGCATAAACCTTGAATTATTATCACTCATCAAAATCACACATGCCATGAACATATATTCATTCCTTATATCCATCTCCAATCTTGTGTAAACCATTTCTCTATGATATTCAGAAATGGCAAAATGTCATGCGATGTTATAACACGTCTTTTTCTTATTGTCAACATTATCTGAATCAACATGTGAAGCCGTTTTGCATCACTGCAACCAAATATAATGTGTTGTGAATCACCTCAGGTATAAACCTTTAAAAGCTTTGTAGCACTCCTGATATCAGTATAAGGACACATTTCAACCGTCTTCAGACAAGCATTGCATTGATTAATGACTGGATGCATTCCCTTATCAATATGGTGAATCCATCGAGAGAGAAAAAGATGATGCTTGAGAAAAAAACTGTTCTACGGGCAAACAGACGTCTCAGGTATAAGTTTGGTTGGTCAGTCAGACTTTTTTTTGAGGGGGTAGGTCCAAATAAAATGGTGACAAAGTTGGTGAATAACAATTTTCAAAATGTGTTAAAAAAACACCAAAATGTTTCAAAAATGTTCAAAAAAATGTTTTAAAAATTATTAAATTAACAAAAATTGGTCGGTCAGGCCCGTAGAACAGGTGTATTTTTTGTCGCCATGTGGCCGTTATTCTGTTTGGTCAGAAGCTTCATTCAAGGGGATTAGATCATACATTTTAATTTTTATGACACTGGTGAGTTAACATGCAATCTTGATGTTGTACTGGTCTGCGAATTGCTTTATTTGTTTGTTTGTTATGTTTTTTTATCCTCGCCAACAAAATAAACTACCGTATTATCTCTATTAAGCGCCCAGGGCGGTTAGCAAAGTCATTTTGGGTGGGCGCTTATTAAGTTACCTTTTTTAAACTCATTTATCGTAAACACTGTCGAATTTGGCAAGGTTGCACGAGCGGAAAACCATGTGCGATCGAAAAGTAAACTGTTTAAAATTGGGGGGGGGGGTGGGGGAGGAAATCAACATTGCGGCGTCGCAGTGGTCTCACTGTGGCCACATTACATGACGTCAATGTTTCGACAATTAGCTTCAAGTGCCCTTCCGAAAACTTCGTTTATTCTCGGTAGTTATGAGCATGCGCGATGTTGTATTTCAGCCATGAATAAAAAAACAAAGATGGTGGCTCGCATCGGGAAGAGCGGGCGGCAGCAGAGTTCGAACCAGGCTTACTGGTACTGCTTTACTGAAGGACGCTGTGGCGAAAAATGTTGTTGTTCAGTGCTACGGTAATTGAAAAGGTGGGCGCTTATAAGGGATTGTTTGTTGGTAGTCTTTGAGAAAAATGGGGGTGGGCGCTTATAAGGGCATGGGCGCTTAATAGGGATAATACGGTAATATTCCCCTTGAATATTTCCTCTTGGTGACAAATTAATCATATGGAACCTGTTACACATAACAAGGTAAGGTAATATTTTGGTGAGGCTTTTCATTAGAATTATGCTTTTAAAATTCTTAGGCAGAATCACAATAATTATTTTCAAAATGTAACTAATATCACTTTTGACATTTTTTTCTCATGAGTGACATGCAACAATTTAACACCTGTAACATGAAATGAGATCAGGCAATGTTGGGGTAATATTTTTTAATACATTATTCGAAGGCTTAATCGAAACTCAGTTATCTCATATTTTCCCTGTCATAAGACTTTAATTTGTTCATATTACAATTAATCAATCGCAAGTTCAAAAGCAATATAATTTTGAATATTTTTCTCAAGGTACTTCATTATTACCATTCTGTCTGCAAAAATAAATGTCAACTGCCAACTATTTCCAATTCAATTTCAACATGGTTTTATAACTACATGACCTGAATTTATTAGGTTTTTACATAGGGTCCATCAAAAATAACATTACGTTGCATTTTACTCAACTAAGAATTTCCAGAGAAAAAGAAATTTCAGTGAGTATTCATTTATACATGAGACCCAATTTTGACCATTATCAATAGCTTTGAACTTGGTGAGAACAGCAACAATTTGTATTAATATAAGGCTAAGAATTAAAAGATGTGGTATTTGAGATACATTTAAAGCATGTCTGTTTAAGATAACAACTTGAAAAAATATTCACAGAAATTAATTTTGAAATATTTTGAAGCGTAAACCACAAAACCATTTTATTGTGATAAATATTCCGTAGACGGTTACAATATTGAAATGCAACATGACTGTATTATAAGCATACGTCCCTTTATTGGTGAAGTATGTGGGTGGCATTTAATGTTCAACCCTTTAAAAGCCAGTAAAAAGTATGCATCATGTAGCCGAATGGTTTTTTGAATATGCCATTTTTATATTACATCAAATCATCAATATATTTGACTTGGCAAATCAATCGCAAGCGAAGGCGGCAACAAACATTTATAAGAACATGTGTGATTTACAATCAAGATTCTATGCAAAATGTGGAAAATTTATTATTAGGAAACATATTTTTCAGCGTATTATTTTCTTAATCTTGGTGGATTGTATAAATCATGAAGATCAAGCAATACAATTGCACAACTATTCAGGGCATTTAACAGCATTTATCAATTATGATAATGATGCGGGGTTGAGGCTAAGATAGCAATTAAGCAGGCCTGTCTATCAATTCCTGATACCATATGTGACCCTGCTCCCACAAAATGAGCGTAAAGTCGTGGTGAAGATGTTGCTGAATTGAGCTAGGATAGCATGTTATTGATTTTTGCAGTTTGTTGTTAGTATGGACCAAGCCCTTTTATTATAGCGGGATTATAATATAAATAGCCTGGCATGGCTGGTAATACTCTTAAAAAACAATACCTACTGCTATTTTAGAATTCCCCTATAATAGAAGGGACCATGGGTCCATACCAACAACAATTTAAACGGCAAATCAATAATATGCTAAGCTGCCTCAATTCAGCAACATCTTCGCCTCGACTTTACGCTCATTTTTGTGGGAGCAGGTCACATATGAGAAAAGCATTCCATATGCGAGTACAAAGTACCAACTATGTTCAATCTATGATTCAGTAGGTTCCAAATTGGTGAACCTGCTTACAGCAGCGAATGAATTCAGAAGAGCATTGGTGCACAAAACGCTTGCATGGCTCAATGAGAATCGTATGCATGATGCTTGCATATGTCAAACTAGTGCGCATATGCTTGGGTTACTTTCACCCGCAGAGAGATCAAACCGCATTACTCACCAATTTGGAACTTATTAAACTATAAGAACTTCAACTGGCTCATGGGAACATATGGAACAGCAGAGTTTATAGTGAAATAATATCTGTCTGCTGTTAACTTGGTAGTAGTTGGCATAGGTACTCATTAAATAGGGTACCTGCACTAACAAGGAAGAATGAAGATTTGCAAAACGGGGTCTTCTTTAGACAATAATACAAAAGCCATACACACAGTGACAGGTGGCACATTCAATCTAACATCAGATCATTCATTTTGTTTTTGTTTATTTTTTGTTTATGGCGCTTTGATCTTTCTGGAAAGGCGCCTTATAAATGTATGTATGTACTATGCTCTTAACCTCTTACAAATCATGTGATTTCATCAAGTTTGATCAAACTTGTTTTTACAAAATTTGAATTAATCATTCATGATATTCTCTAAGGTAATAATAATCTTAATCCCTATCAACCACAAAAACGCTGGAAATGTCATTGAGATTACATGAATTGGCTGAATAGCTGAGCTGAAGGTTTGATGTCATCAAATATATTGAGGAAGTCCAAGGTTATTTAAATTGTAGTTTAATACCAAATCTTATTAAGTCGATAACTTTCTATAATTTTTGAGCGAGGAATCTGGTTAAAATAGAAATGAAAAGAAGAAAAAATCAGTGTGTAGTGTGTATAGTACCTGTTCGTTTGATGTATTTATTTATCCACTGTACTCATAGAGGTTGTTCTCATCCATAACTCATTACGAAATTGTTGTTACATTATTTAAGTTTGGAATAATCCACATTCACCTTCAAACTATATTTGCAGAAGCCTATGGTCTTCTATTGGAGGGGGGGGGGGGGGGAGGGGGAGAGTTGAGGGGGACAGGCCTGTGACCAAGGGGAGGGTGGGGGCATACCAACTTTTGTGTGTGTATATATATATATATAGATGTTGTCATTTCATTTGGGGCATCAGGGGGAGGGGGGGGGGGGGCAAGCCTTCGGCAGGGGGGGGGGGGGGCTGTAGTAACGCCCTGTATATTTGACACACGATACTGATGGAATCAAACTGAGGATTGCTGGCGATTTTAGTTGTAGTTCTTGACCTGAAAATTTTGAATAGAATTTATTAATACCGTAAAGATGGCCATTGTGATTTTAGCCCGATGACCGCTATGGTTTGTGTGTGTTGTATCACCGCGTAGCTTTATACAGTTAACTTTTGCATCAGTACAAATAAAAAACAAGAACTATAAAAATAGATCCAAATCTTTCAAGACCATCAACCCACGCATCGCCAACAACACTACAATGAGCAAGTTTTTGTTTGTTTCCAAATTAAGACAGATTTCTCAAGAGAAGCATAAACTTCACAATTCACCTCATTTACACTGACGTTTCTGAATAACGACGCAGAGCGCATATTACTTATTTTCAGCATTTTACCACAAATGTCACAGTTCATCCATTTGCAAATATTTTCTATCACTACTTCGAAGCTCTGCAAACTTCACTTTTAAAAATGCATTATTGCTGCTATTATTACACTTTGCATTAACTTGCAATTGAAGTGTTATATATTTGCTACATTGAGTAAACACATCATGCAAAGTGGCATTACAGCTTGGAAGCAAATGTGTAAATGTATACAAAACTCAATTAACATTCAAATCAAATTTTGTGTCAACACTTTTGTAAATTAAGTTATCCTACAAGCAACTACCTGTTTTAGCATGAATCTACCCAAACTATGTGTTCTTTAGTTGAATTGTATCCAAAAAGTATACATCATTGATCAATTACTTGTTTTTCCAAGAGTAGGCCAGTGGATGTATATGCTGAGAAGAAACCCATGTGCTTCTGACCAGATTTGAACCGGCAACCTTCTCATCAGATCCGCAACAAGCGAAGGCTCGGTTCGAATCCAGTCAGAAGCACATGTGGTTTTCTCAGTATTTATGTGCACTGGCTTACTTTTGGGAAAGGTAAATGATTGATCATTCTAGTAATCCAGAGAACTAATTATAAATTTCTCATTATACATAATTATTGATTGAAATGTTTAGAAAATGGCATTTCAAACCCCCTATTTTGATTTTATAGCCCTATTTATAAAATCAAAATTGTGTTGCTCTAAATGGAAATAATAGGATTTTTCAAGACAAACAATGATGACAAACTAGTCATCCCAATATTTTATCAAGTTTTTGTAAGAACTACATAACAACCTACAAAACTGCACAGTGGTTTGCAAAATAATGGTTGCAACAGGCCTGTAGCGCTTGAAATGTTCAGAAAATGGCATTTCAAACCCTCTATTTTGATTTTACAGCCCTATTTAGAAAATCAAGATTGTGTTGCTCTAAATGGAAATAATAGGATTTTTCAAGACAAACAATGATGACAAACTAATCATCCCAATATTTTATCAAGTTTTTGTAAGAACTAGATAACAACCTCCAAAACTGCACTGTGGTTTGCAAAATAATGGTTGCAACAGGCCTGTAGCGCTTGAAATGTTTAGAAAATGGCATTTCAAACCCTCTATTTTGATTTTACAACCCTATTTAGAAAATCAAGATTGCGTTGCTCTAAATGGAAATAACAGGATTTTTAAAGAAAAAAGACGATGACAAACTAATTATCCCAATATTTCAGAAAATAACCTCCAAAACAGCACTGTGATTTGCAAAATAATGGTTGCAAAAGGCCTGTAGAACTAGAGTGTTTTTTCCTTGTAACATCTAATTGCCTATCGTCCATTAACCATGATGTTCTCTCTGTAGTCTTTATACAAGCATGCACATCAGTCTGCTGCGAGTCAGTAGGTATCTCTGCGCCATACCTACCCAGAATGATATATAATAGTCCATCAGCTACGAGACTTTTAATGGACCGAGTGAGGTCAAGCATCTGATGGGGTCAGTCTTGTCTGAAATTTTGTGCTGGATCCGAATATCGACACCTTACAAGCCGCAATCGCGGTCTCGGCAGTGTAAAATCGATTTTGTACCAAAAATCACGTTTTTTTACCAGAAATACCCCAATATTGTATTCTCATCATAAATATGCTAATATACAAGCTATAAACACTATTTTGATACCTAATTAAAGGTTACATAATGGTCTACTTGGAAAAGAACAAAAACAACTAAATTGGTTGTTAAAAGAGATTTAAACAACTTGATTTCGCATAATTGTTCATAAATATCGAAATTATTGGGTTTTTTGTTGTTATAATAGATCAACATTTGACCTTTTGACCTCAAAGGGGTTGAAAAGTAAAGAAACTCATTTTTTTCGGAATTTTGTGCTTAATACGAATAAATATATTTTTTAAATCCAGGATTATTTTTTTAGTTGCAAAAATGGATTTTTGTACAAAAAGACCACTTTTAACCGGAAATACCCCAATATCGTATTTTCATCATAAATAAGCTAATGTATAAGCTATAAACACTATTTTGATACCTAATTAAAGGTTATATAATGGTTTTCCTGAAAAAGAATGAAAACAACTAAATTGGTTGTTAAAAGGGATTTAAACAACTCGATTTTGTATAATTTTTCATAAATATTGAAATTATTGGTGTTGTTTGTTATAATAGATCATCATTTGACCTTTTGACCTCAAAGGGGTCAACAAGGTGAGAAACTCATTTTGTTTGGAATTTTGTGCTAAATACGAATATTAATGTTTTAGAATCCAGGATTATATCATTAGTTGCAAAAATGGATTTGTGTACAAAAATACCAGTTTTTAACCGGAAATAGCCCAATATCGTATCTTCATCATAAATATAGTAATGTACAAGCTATAGACACCATGCTGGTACCAAATCACAGGTTACATATTTTTCTACCCGAAAACGAACAAAAAACAACCAAATTGATTGTTTAAACTTAGTTAAACCACTAAATGTTGCGTAATGTTTAATGAAAATAGAAATTGTATGACTTTTTTTGTTATAATAATCAATGTTTGACCTTTTTCACCTGGGAGGGGTCAACAAATTGAGGAAGTCTATTGTATTTGTAATTTTGTGCTGAATCCGAATATTACAATTTTAGAAGCCGTTATCATAAACTTACCTGTCAAAATCGATTTTGTTCAAAAAGACGGAGTTTTAAATGAACTACCTGAACTACCACAATATCCCACTTCTGTCATAAATATTAGTCTAGTGGGTAGATATGGATATCGTGCACACCCGGAAATCAACTTCTAATCAATGTCTCTATATCAGAAAGAATGCGTAGAAAACGATTAGATATGTTTAAAAAATGTGAAAATCTCCCATGTGTCATTGGTATGCAAATTAGTGCCGCCATAACCGAAAAATCTATTGTTCACTATATCTTGGCCAATATTGCAGATAACTTAACAAATGAGGTGTCTAGACCCGTGTTTTGAGGGTCAAAGATCATAATGAAACTATTCTTGAAGTGACCACATGTGTCCGTAGCGTATGAGTATGCAAATTAGTGCCGCCATTACCAAAAATTCATTACTATGGTATACCCAGGAGTTTAATAAGGAGTTTGTAATAATATTACAACTATGATAACTCCTTGGGTATACTAGTATATCTGTCAATATAATATTGAACATAACTGTACACGAAAGGTGTCTAGACCTATATTTTGTGGGTCATATGATCATTTAATGATCCCAAGTGATAGTACAATGGCCACAAGCAGTCATTGTAATGTGTTCAAAAGCTTTTTGGGCTATCCTTGGTACTTATGCTCATATTTTATTATGTCTATATGTTATTCTAATTTTGGTGCAATCAGAGTATGTGCATGTATTACATGTTTATATTTTAGATGTTTCTATATCTGTATTGTTTGAGTACCCAATCAATTAAAATCATTTAATGAACCTAGACTGTTATTTAACATGTTTAATTAACCGAGACTGTTATTTAATGAACATAGACTGTTATTTAATAAACCTAGACTGTTATTTAATGAACCTAGACTGTTATTTAATGAACCCAGACTGTTATTTTAATTAACCTAGACTGTTATGTTAATGAACCTAGACGGTTATTTAATGACCATAGTGATAATGTAATGTTACAAAGCAATTATATAATATATATAAAGTAACTATTTGACCCCGAGTAATCAATTAATGACCATAAATAATCATGTAATGACCACAAGTGATCATCTAATGACCACAAGTGATCATCTAAAGACCACAATTGATCATTTAAAGACCACAAGGGATCATTAAAAGACCACAAGGGATCATTAAAAGACCACAAGGGATCATTTAAAGACCACAAGGGTCATTTAATGACCTCAAGTGACCATCTAATGACCGCAAATGATCATCTAATGACCGCAAGTGATCATCTAATGACCACAAGTGATCATCTAATGACCACAAGGGATCATCTAATGACCACAAGTGATCATTCAATGACCACAAGGGATCATTTAATGACCACAAGGGATCATTTAAAGACCACAAGGGATCATTTAAAGACCACACGGGATCATTTAAAGACAACAAGGGATTATTTAATGACCATAAGGGATACTTTAAAGACCACAAGAGATACTTTAAAGACCACAACGGATTATTTAATGACCACAAGGGATCATTCATTGACCATAAGGGATTATTTAATGACCACAAGGGATCATTTATTGACCACAAATGATCATTTAATGAATACATTTTTAAATGATCCCTTGACCCAAGGGTTCACTTAATGATCACAAGGGGTAAATAAATGATTCCCAGGGTCATTAAATGACGTCAATTATACAACCTATCGGGTCTTTAAATGATTGCCTGAGATTAATATGTTAAAGCTTGTGGTTATTAAACGATCCCTTGTGGTCATTAAATGATCTCTTGTGGTCATTAAATGATCTCTTGTGGTCATTAAATGATCCCTTGGAGGTCAATAAAGGATCATTGTGGACTTTAAATGATTCATTGTGGTCAATAATTGATCTTTTAGGATCATTAAAGGATCCTTGTGGTCATTAGATGATCCCTTGTGGTCATTAGATGATCCCTTGTGGTCATTAAATGATCCCTTGGGGTCATTGAACGATCCATTGGGGTCATCAAATGATCATTGTGGTCTTTAAATTATCCCTTGTGGTCTTTAAATGATCACTTGTGGTCTTTAAATGATCACTTGTGGTTTTTAAATGATCCTTTGTGGTCTTTTAATGATCCCGTGTGATCTTTAAATGATCTCTTGTGGTCTTTAAATGATCCCTTGTGGTCTTTAAATGATCCCTTGTGGTCATTAGATGATCCCTTGTGGTCATTAAATGATCCCTTGTGGTCATTGAACGATCCATTGGGGTCATCAAATGATCCTTGTGGTCTTTAAATGATCCCTTGTGGTCTTTAAATGATCACTTGTGGTCTTTAAATGATCCCTTGTGGTCTTTAAATTATCCCTTGTGGTCTTTAAATTATCCCTTGTGGTCATTAGATGATCAATTGTGGTCATTAGATGATTACTTATGGTTATTAATTGATTACTCGGGGTCAAGTACTTCCTTTATGTATGGTATATAATTGCTTTGTAACATTAAATTATCACTTATGGTCATTAAATAACCGTCTAGGTTAATTAAATAACAGTCTAGGCCAATTAAATAACAGTCTAAGCAAAATAAATAACAGTCTAGAATCATTAAATAACAGTCTAGGTTCACTAGAATAACAGTCTGGGCTCATTAAATAACAGTCTAGGTTCATTAAATAACAGTGTCATCATCATTATCATCATCATCATCATTGGTCGTCCGTGGACGAAATAGAGGGAGCATTCGCAACATACTTGGCCCAGACTTTCCTGTCGTTCATGAGTTGGCGGATCTCTGGTGGATCTAAACCCATATCGTTCTTGACGTATATCAGGATACTGAAGGGGTCTTCTGTCTCTGTTAGTTTTCCCACCAGGAGGAGTCCAGAAAATTAGACTGGTTGGCTGGTTAGTTGTTCGCATTCAGTGACCAGCGAAACATAAGTGGCGCTGCCTAATTATTTATGTTATATTGATGTTATAGGGGGAATATCGCTGTTTGGGATGTGATCCCTCCAACTGATGTTAAATATTCTACATAACAGTTGAATATAACATCCGTTGATTCGGTCTTCAATTTCCTGCTGATGGTCCATGTTTCAGAGCCGTACAACAAAACGCTTTCTACGCAGGCTTTGATGAATCTGATTTTTATTGTTTTTTCGAGATCAGACTTCCAGATCTTCTGCAGTATATTGCAGGCAGCCAGCCCATGATTGTGCTTTCCTGCATTTGAATTCCTGAGATGTGTATAGAACATAGGCCCCAAGTATTTTGATAATAACAAAAAGACTTTCCCCGACCGTGCTATTCGAACCAATGGTCCAATTCTCTGGAATTCCCTTCCCAAAACATGAAACAATCCAAATCTTTAAAGCATTTCCGAACCCAGTTAAAGCAAAACCTTATCCAAATTACGAGTAATCTCTTTTATTTGAGCCCGTCCTTGTTCTGTCTTGTATATGATGTTGTGGGATTCTTATTGTTTATTTTAGTATAAAATGTTTGTTCATGTATTGCTTGTTTTTAAGGGGTAGACGATAAACGGGCCTCATTGGCTTTCCAGTTTAATACTCCATATTGTGTTTTTTATATGTGATTTGATGTATTTGTTATATGGTAATAAAGATTGATACTTGATACTTGATACTTTAAATTGGAGAAGTTTTCCAGCTCTACTCCTTTGACGGTCTTTACACTAGCAATATTAATAAGGAAGCTTTTTGTTTTTCCTTCATTCAAATGTAGGCCAACTGTATTTGATGCTTCCTCGACAGTCTGTAACAGTGATTCCGCTTTACTGATTCATGTTGCTAGGAGAGCTATATCGTCTGCGAAATCTAGATCGTGAAGACGAATGTCAGGATAGCGTCTACTCCTCCAAGGCTCCAGCAGAATACCTGTTTCATCAGGGATGTCTGTCAGGGCACAGCGCATTACGCAGTCAAGAAATGTGATGAAGATGAAGGGTGCCAAAGTTTCACCTTGAAGAACACCAGCTAAAATCTTGAAAGGTTCCGTCTCCCCATCGGTCGATTTGACAATAGCTGAAGAGTTGTCATACATTAATTGTATGGCCTTGCCAATGGTGTCAGGGATACGAATCACCAGGGATACCATAGGCACTGAGGATGTCGAACATGCGATCACGGTCTACTGAGTCAAAAGCCTTAGAGAAGTCTATGAACACGGCAGCCAGTGGAAGGTTTCTTTTCTTTCATTCCTTCAATTATTCTTCTCAATGCTAGAATCTGGAAGATTGTGGATCGCTTCTCTCTAAAGCCATTTTGATTACATAGAAGAAGATGGTCCACAAATGGGCGTATTAATTCGGTTTAGAAACATACGATTGTAGACCTTAGCCCCAATACAGGAGAGGTTAATCCCTCTGTAGTTGGTTGGTTGAGAGATATCTTCCTTTTGGGGGATAGGAATGATGGCACTCACTGACCACTGACTAGGGATTTCATGGTGAATCATGCTCTGTTGCAGATTTCCAGTAGGTGAGATCGGAATTGCTTTGACTTCCAAAGCTCAAGAGGAATGTTGTCCAGTCCAATGGCCCCTCCTGGTTTAGCTTGATTGAGCAGACTGAGCTGATTAGGAGACTGCCTTCCAAGTTCCACTACTGGTATAATGTCAAAGACAGTGTCTGTAACAGTTGGTGGTTTTCCAAGAAGGTTTTGAAAGTGGTGAAGTGTAGGTTCATTAACTAGTTAGGTTCATTAAATAACAGTCTAGGTTCATTAACCCTAACCCCCGAGGCACCTTTTCCAAAGATTTTTTTTATACGGCCAAATAGCGAGAGAAAAAGTGCCCCCACTCCCCGGGGCTCAAACCCCGGACCTCTGGGTTTAGAGGCAAACAATCTACAGCTAGGCCACGGGGGTAAACCATACATAGCGGAGTATATTCCGCCCTGTATACCCTGGGGCCATTATTTCTTCGAAAAACTGCCGAGCCGGGTGACACAAGCACGCCGCATCGTAGTGATTCGTAGTACTCAAGAGTGTTAGGGTTAAATGACTGCTTGTGATTGCACTATCACTTGTGGTCATTAAATAATCATATGACCCACAAAATATAGGTCTAGACACTTTCGTGTACAGTTATGTGCAATATTGACAGATATATACGTACCATAGTAATGCATTTTCGGTAATGGCGGCACTAATGTGCATACTCGTATGCTACGGACACATGTGGTCACTTAAAGATTAGTTTCATTATGATCTTTGACCCTCAAAACCCGGATCTAGACACCTCATATTTTGTTCAGTTATCTGCAATATTGGCCAAGATATAGTGAACAATAGATTTTTCGGTTATGGCGGCACTAATTTGCATAAAAATGATACATGGGAGATTTTCACATTTGTTAAACATATCTCATCGTTTTCTACACATTCTTTCTGATCTAGAGACATTGATTAGAAGTTGAATTCCGGGGGTGCACGATACCCATATCTACCCACTAGACTAATATTTATGACAGAAGTGGGATATTGTGGTAGTTCAGGTAGTTCATTTAAAACTCCGTCTTTTTTGAACAAAATCAATTTTGACAGGTAAGTTCATGATAACGGCTTCTAAAATTGTAATATTCGGATTCAGCACAAAATTACAAATACAATAGACTTCCTCAATTTGTTGACCCCTCCCAGGTGAAAAAGGTCAACCATTGATTATTATAACAAAAAAGTCATACAATTTCTATTTTCATTAAACATTACGCAACATTTAGTTGTTTAACTAAGTTTTAACAATCAATTTAGTTGTTTTTTGTTCGTTTTCGGGTAGAAAAATATGTAACCTGTGATTTGGTACCAGCATGGTGTCTATAGCTTGTACATTACTATATTTATGATGAAGATACGATATTGGGCTATTTCCGGTTAAAAAGTGGTCTTTTTTACAAAAATCCATTTTTGCAACTAATGATATAATCCTGGATTCTAAAACATTAATATTCGTATTTAGCACAAAATTCCAAACAAAATGAGTTTCTCACTTTGTTGACCCCTTTGAGGTCAAAAGGTCAAATGATGATCTATTATAACAAAAAACACCAATAATTTCAATATTTATGAAAAATTATACAAAATCAAGTTGTTTAAATCCCTTTTAACAACTAATTTAGTTGTTTTCATTCTTTTTCAGGAAAACCATAATATAACCTTTAATTAGGTATCAAAATAGTGTTTATAGCTTATACATTAGCTTATTTATGATGAAAATACGATATTGGGGTATTTCCGGTTAAAAAGTGGTATTTTTGTACAAAAATCCATTTTTGCAACTAAAAAAATAATCCTGGATTTAAAAAATATATTTATTCGTATTAAGCACAAAATTCCGAAAAAAATGAGTTTCTTTACTTTTCAACCCCTTTGAGGTCAAAAGGTCAAATGTTGATCTATTATAACAACAAAAAACCCAATAATTTCGATATTTATGAACAATTATGCGAAATCAAGTTGTTTAAATCTCTTTTAACAACCAATTTAGTTGTTTTTGTTCTTTTCCAAGTAGACCATTATGTAACCTTTAATTAGGTATCAAAATAGTGTTTATAGCTTGTATATTAGCATATTTATGATGAGAATACAATATTGGGGTATTTCTGGTAAAAAAACGTGATTTTTGGTACAAAATCAATTTTACACTGCCGAGACCGCGATTGCGGCTTGTAAGGTGTCGATATTCGGATCCAGCACAAAATTTCAGACAAGACTGACCCCATCAGATGCTTGACCTCACTCGGTCCATTAAAAGTCTCGTAGCTGATGGACTATAAGGGCCATTTGATGTAATGACATACCAAATGAATATTTTGGAAAATCACAGACCAAGAACAGTAATGTTTCAAATTTGACTGAATAATGGTTTCCAGTTGGGTGATTCAAGTTTTCAGGTTTATACTTGTGGGTGGGATTTCATGGTTGTATTTTTGATTCATTCCATAGTTTGAACTTGAATTATTATAACTGTTACAAATTATAAAAAGGATGGAGACTAAAAAAGAGCTAGGCAAGATAGTTGTGTAAATATCTCTGTGTACCACACCACATAGAAAAAAAAGGTTTGTCATCAACTTTCCACATAAAATCATTTCAAATTGCTGTTTTTAAATCTGGATTTTATTTTGTTAAAAATATTTGTTCATACAATGTTGCCTTTATAATTAGATAATTGGAAAGCTCTGAATAAAAATTACAATTTCACATACTTATGTAAAAATAATGAAACGCATATAACTTGGCCTTTTGCCAGAAAATGGCAAGATATTGAGTGGTTTTATGTATGATATTCTGAATGAGTAGACTTAATAAAATAAGATGGAGCCAAAAAAATGATGTGATTCAGCAAACACCACCCAATCTTATCGCCAGCGTATTACAACATTTCAAATGAATGTTACTGATGTTTGACCTTCGATTTCTAAGGGATGTATATGTGATGTGAAAAAGCAAGCTACGTTGTAAGTCCCAAATATTGATTTTGAGATATAACCACACAGAGGGTATAATTTCGTACGTTTTCCATTGTTTTGAAAATCCTTCATTTGCTCATATCTTTGGAATTAGTTTATCACAAGATAGACCGGGGGAGAGTGCGTAGGACCAGCAGCTAGCAGTGTAGGGATTTGTAGTGTGCAGAACGGTTAGTGTTAAGGGGGGACTCAAGGAAGTTTTTGACTTGATTTTTTTGAATTTTGTGAGTGCTGTAATTATTGAACTATTAATCAAATGCATATATAAGTAGACATTTTTGGAAAGGAAATGGATCAGAGAATCCAAATTTTGCATCAATGTTAACCAAATATTTTGATTTTTTTTTTGGAGAAAATCACAAACAAAATCACCTTTTTAACCCAAAAAAGTTCAACAAGGCTGACAAGAAAAATGTGAGTAAAAAATTCCCAAATTGATAGATTATGATGTCAAGACACTCACTTAGAGAAGATTTTTTTTTAAAAATCTTATCTAATATTTTGACCATAAAGCGCCAAAAAAGTGATTTTTTCATTTCTTTTCACTTTTTTAGTGCTTTTTTGTCAAAATTTCAAAAAAAATTAGATAAGGTTTTTAAAAAATAAGGTTTGTCCCTCAGTTAGTGTCTTAACATCATAAACTGGCAATTTGGGAATTTTTAACTTATTTTTGTTAGCTTTGTTTAAAAATAAATTCTTCTTTTTTTCAAAAAATCAACATTTTTGGTCAAAATTGACGCAAAATTTGGATTTTCTGACCTATTTCCTTTCCAAAAATGTAAACTTTTATATACATTTGAGTCATAGTTCAATAATTACAGCACTCACAAAATTCAAAAAGTAACTTCCTTGAGTCCCCCCCCTTAAAGGTAGATGACCCGATCACATTTTCATAACACATATTTTTCTCAAACATATGGAGATTTTCATATCATATGAAAGATCATATTTTTTTGATTAACATACTGAAATTTGACGGTCCAAATCAGTATGATTACGAAGAAATCAGTGAAATAACATCGAATTACCGCGAAAAGTGGTAACCACCAATATAGTTTGTGTACAACTCAATGGACACATTTCACGGCATCTTGTGCGCCTAAAATAAGAACCATTAGAGAGTTATGCAACTCAAACTTTGGAATACAACTTTTTTGAGGATGACCTTTCATGTCGAATAGAAAACTTCAAGTTGAAAATCGGAACATCTACCTTTAAGCTAGCAGTGTAGGGATTTGTAGTGTGTAGGACGGTTAGGGTTAATGGGGTTTTCTGCAAAATGTTGCATTTCAAATGGCCAATAAAATCAAACAGAAACTAAAAATGTTATATTTTCAACTTCAGACTCATTTTGCTTGATCGCATCACATGTGATGCGATCTGTGAAAACCCGTCGGATGTCACAAAATGTGAACTAGGGATTATGGGTAAAATGTAAAAAAACACTTCTTTTTTTTAATATATTTTTTTTAACGATTTTTTTAGAAAATTAATGTCCAATACTTTGTGTCATCATCTTTTATATGAAATTTCACTTTCAAAAACTTCCTTAAGTCATTTTTCTTATTAACCTTATAATGTTATTCAATTGAACTATGTATCTTTTTTGGCCTGTTTTTATGATTTCTTGTTTTGTAGCTTTTATGACATCACAATCATCATTCACTCATAACTTTTTTTGTAGTGATTGTAGAAAAATTATCGAAACAGTTCTGTAATCAGCACAGTTTCAGCTTTCTTATGATATAAATATCTCCAATGAAAAATCCCACCATGTGGCAGGTTTTCACAGATCGTATCACATATTCTATCAAAATAGCTAGGTTTGATTTTACTTGAACTTACCTGAATATCAGAAAATAATGCATAGGAGTTGATAGATCACAAGCATGTAAAGAAAGAGATAAAATAAAGAAAAATGAATGGTTAGATATTAATCACAAAACATCTTTTCACAGTATATTATAATCATAAAAAATCATGTCACCAGTAACCAGTTACCACAGGAAGTATATGTTGGAATTCTATTTATATAGATGTTTGATAAAAATAGAAAAGAAATCGTTACTCTGAGTTTCATGCCGATAAAGCAATCTTCAGACGACACTACTTCTGAATTTTTATTACGCTCTACGGTTTCGGCATTGAGCACTTTATTCAAAAGATAGTCTAACCATGAGATAGTGTTGATATTCATGAATTATTGTTGATACATGTTTGATAGTTACAAAAACTGATAAAAAATTGAATTCAATCTAATGACTAGCTCTTTTTTTAATTGGATTTTCAGTACTTTTAGTAAAAATACTATTTTTTCATTATTTTCTTCATAACTTTATTCAATAAGTCACTTGATATATGTTAGTTTATTTACAGTGAATAACTAGATCAATCAAAATTGATCATAAATACTCTTAATTAAATCAGTGTTAAATTAAAGTTTCATTTTTGTTACCATTACACTATTGATAACACATGAGGTTGCATTGGAGTATACTCTAAATAATACATTTATATCTGGATACCATTGGAATGAAACTAGCGTGATCATGTTCCGGTTGCATTACTTATTACTATTAAACAGTACTAGCAGGATGGATGGGTTGGTGGTGTGGAGTGGGGGAAATATCAAACAACAATGTAGCCATAGGAGACACCACTATAGAAATCAGTATGGAATCATTTGCTATCTACTGAAGATAGCATGTGTGTATAATCATGATTTGTGCAACAACAGATGAAAATATATTAATTTTATGAAATTATTTTGTCGCTCCGTAAATATCTACTAAAGATAGCATGAGTGTGTATGGATTATAAATTATACGCAATTAATATCATTTGATTGATGATCCAAAGTCACTAGTCTGAAGTGAAGGTGTTTTACAGTTTATGCTGATACATTTATGGGAAGAGTGATCTTCAGTTCACATCATGCTTTCATTCAATGTTTCACATGATGTTACCACTTATTGTTCTTCTATTCATATTTCAGTAAGATTGTCTATTATGTCTTACAAACAGTACTGCTAAGGAATATACATATTGACTTAAAAGTACATAGTGACATTTTGGATTTTGGATTTTGAATTTGTGAGCCAGACTAGTTTCATTCTTACTCTAAGCACTCTACTCTAGTTTTAAAGAGTACTCTTAAATTAAATATCTCTCGTTATTACACGATCATATCATTATGTAAATCCACGGAGCATTTCTATGCCTTAAAACCTCTTCTGATCCTCATCACACATACATTTCCCATAAAGGGAGTCTCATTACCCCGAGGATGTATCATCATGGCAACCCTCCACAACAATTTCAACACATTTGAAATATTCAGAAAATGCCTTCTTTCCCAATTGACTATATTAAAGCCTGTGTTACATGCCGGATGAGAAAATTCCTATAGGCTACCACTTGTCAGCTATTGTATGCGGTAGTTTTTTTGCATAAATATCACTAATACCGTGCCACCTGGTTCCCAGGCCTTAATTTGTATCTCACTCAACAAAATATGCAGGTTTTTAGAAACATAATCAGCATTGTAATATACCTTGTAATCCCTAGAGGAAGCCATCTTTAGACACAGTCTATGCATAATTTGCAGGAGAATTTGGGACTGTTATTATAAACATTGACAATTCAGGGCAAAGATAAAAATGTTTCTCTACTCATGATACACACAAAATGTACACTTTGATATTGGATTTGTGAGTAGCAATTATAAAATCTACAGCATTCTATCTATACAAGTTTTAAAGGACAATTGGGTCCTACTGACTCATCTCATGGTGTCAAGTCCTCCACCTACACGTTTGCTATGTGACCCTAATATAACACAGGGTGTAGTCACGTCTTTAGATTCAATGTGGCGTGATTTCAAACACTATTATATCAAGATTTTATATTGCCTATGATCTCCTCAGGGAAAGATGACATTTATCCCCAAGATAAGCTGACCAACTGTCACCACAGTCAGGCAGTCATAATAGTACACCAAATGTTGATTATGCTACATATCTCTTCTCCAGTACCGTAACATTTATGCGCTGAAAATATTATATTGATGAAAGATTGTAGTAGGTTTTTCCTCAGTGGTACTATGAGCATTTTGAGCCGAGTAAGCTTTAAAAGTGCTTCAAGTCATTCACCGGGGATTGCTAGGATGTTTTTACAAGTTGTACAGAGGCTATTGAAGTGTTAATAGCAGATAAAATAATTCTATTTATTGGCTGCCATATGCCTATGTGTTGACATGTACTAGGAAAACCATGATAAATTACAATGGGAATATTCTAGGTTCATCCTTCATGCAAGATTTCATGAAACTAGTCTAACGTGAAAACTTCATTTAGGGATTATAGGCTATATTCTGTGTAATCCAGTCTTTACCGTAGACTAACTCTGGCTCTCTTACATCAAGCAAAGACCACATTCTCACTGGCTCTATCTTTTTTCCTATTAATAGGTAGGTACATTTGTAGAAAAGTAATAACATTTTGTTTAATATTGTACAAGTCGGCTGAAAAATGCCTGTTAAACACCACTTTTCACAGACGGCTGCCTCTAAATTATCCTCTAGTTTGTTTCCTTAAAATGCCCACCTCTTAACTAAATTAAGTATTTCAATTTATTCATTTTTCATCAAAAGAGACCTGCAACGCGTAGGAGTGTGATCATCATATTTAGCATTAATGTACTGAATGATGTAATTTCCCCATGGTCACTGTTGGCAGACAGCGCTGCAACTGTATGTGGGAGTTACCATCTAGAGGGAGTTAAAGAAATGCTTCATCAAAATAATACTCAGAAACTAAACACTAGAGAGACTTATACAGCACCCACCTGCACTATCCCATTATCCCACATTCATTTTGGTATTTTACAGAGTCAAGTCAATTCATATGAAAAGCTTTTATGGGATTAAACTGGAATTACCCGCACGAAATACAGTACTTTTGATATGAAATATAAAAATGTAATACAATATGTGTGTAAGAAATAAAAACTGTTGTACACAAGTAAGGCTCTATGAATATAGCACCCGTGTTTAGATAAATTAAATAAAGTTGATCACCAAAACATAGGTTGTTCCCCAAAAATGCTGTAATAAAGGAAGTGTACTAAAAATTAAAAATTAAGAGTTTGCTAAACTAAAGCTTAAGGTTTGTCAAAATGGTAAATATCCTGGTCATATGTGATGCAATCTGTGAAAACCCGTCGGATGTCGCAAAATGTGAACTAGGGATTATGAGTAAAACTCAATTTTTATTTTTTTTATTTTTTTTTTAAATTATTTTATTTTTTAAGATTTTTTTAAAGAAAATTAAATTCCAATACTTTGCATCATCATATGGTAAATACAATTGTTGCATCTCTCATACCCCGGAAGGGGTCGATAGAGATTAATAAAAGTTCAAAGTTCACGCTTTGAACAATGAATGAAAATCTTTCATGAAATTTCACCTTCAAAAACTTACTAAAAGTCACTTTTATTATTAACATTATAATGTTATTCTATTGAATTATGTATCTTTTTTTGCCTGTTTTCATGATTTCTTGTTTTGTAGCTTTTTTTGACATCACAATCATCATTCACTCATAACTTTTTTTGTAGTGATCGTAGAAAAATGATCGAAACAGTTCTGTAATCAGCACAGTTTTAGCTTTCTTATGACATAAATATCTTCAATATGAAAAATGCCACCATGTGGCGGGTTTTCACAGATCGCATCACATTATTTCCTTTTTCCTTTTAAGGAACCTTTGGAATGAGATCCTTCCATGAATAACAGGCTTGATCCACAAATCCCCTTCTTCGTTACAGACCCTTTAGAATGAGGATCTTCCCCCAGGTAATAAGCCGGATCCGTAAATATTTGTTGTTGGTCAAGAGGGTCAGGTATGTCTTCAAAAATCCAGGTCAGCTTTTTCTTTTGTCAGCAAACTACTCCACATTCTCTATTTGTAGCTATGCTGCGCATGACATGCTATATACACATGCATATACTTGATATTCAATGTGATTTCCACTTTATGAGTTTGTGCGACATCAGACAGCGGAAATTTTAAAGTTCATAATATGTTCCGCAAGTGATACCTTCGGGGAAATTGAACGGATTGATGCAGTACTATGTACCGAGGATATACCATCTCCCTTGGAAATTTAGTCTTAACTCATAATATTATTTTATTTTTAGGTTAAGAGAAAACCATTTTTCACTAACAGTTTCAGATCTTCATGTTGATTAAATTAATTGAAAGATGTCCAATTTTCTCTGTTCCAGGTTGTTTTGTAGAATCACCTGTTACAAAATTGGGTAAATCTCCTACAGGGCTATACACACTTGATTTGATTTAACATTGCTTAGCATACAGGTGAGAACAACCCATCCTGCCTCGATAAGAACTATACAACAACACATATGTTGGGATGCCTCCTGCATGCAACACCCATCCATAAAAATAACTCTAGATAGAGAATAAAGCTTGACGACACTGTTTTTAGTAAGATTTGTATCTAGATTTATTTGTGTGTTGCATTTACCAATTGGGCCTCATTGGACTTTGATATATTTTTCATTTTGTGAATGCTCTATAATATTTCCAGCAATATTATAAATTTGGAAGGTAATCGGATGTTGAGGTGCAACAAGGTGCATAAATACAAAAGGAGTGCATATGCTGAGACTGTGTGGATACCCAGAGGTGTCTGCATAGTATAGCCCTGTCATTCTCAACGGTTTCCCATAACATCCAACCCTGTAATGCCAAGTGTAAAATGTCATGGGGCTGTAAAAGGACATTCGCTGTTGTTATTTACAGAGGCAAATTTAGTTATCATGTAATAAGAGAGTTGAGCGTGGTCATTCGCCTGTATACAATCATGATGTCTGTCTACCCGTCAGTGGTTGCTTGTATTTAAAGGTGCGTAAGAAACATCAGAGCTATTAGCTGGGGAGCGGAGGCCCATTTTTAGGGTTTTTTGGTCCCTGTATGCTGGCACAGGGAGACATATACCAAAATGTTCCTTGAAGTCTGTAGCATACAACCTAGGTGGACATCCTTGCCAACTTGGATGTTAAGTTGACCTTTGACCTCGATTTAGGGTCAAAGTTCACATGTGTTTCAATGGGATGTCAAAACTTTAATTTAACATAGGAAACAAATTAAAAACAATATATTGACCATAAAAAAGAATATCATATTGTTCGGCAGACTGTTTAGAACAAAAATGTTAATCACAACTTTAATTGTCGATCAATAGTTTTTGACCTATGACCGTTTGAAAATGACATGTCAGCAAAAAACTGCCATTTTTGTCCGGTTTTTCACGAAATTGGCCAAAAATGACATGTAATCATTATTTTCAAAATATTATTGGCCCTTGGATGATCAGAATACATATAATATTGCTGGTTTATAGACCTACTTTGATTTACCGGCAATGCAGTTTCCATAACAACCACCATTTATGTTTAAATTTTACACCCTTTTGACCTATTTTTGTCATTTTTGGAGGCAATTTAAGTCTGTTGCCATAGTAACAGCACACCATTGATGTTCAAAATATATCTTTTTTAATATATCACGTTCATTGATCAACTTTTAAACATGGTTTTTCATTCTCAATGAGTTACAATATTTTTTTAAAGAAGGAAAAAGTGGAATTTTGGCCAGATTTGTGAAAAATGGCCCAAAATGGCCTATTTTTGATGAATTGTCATTTTCAAAAAGGTCATAGGTCAAATAATATTGATCGACGATCAAAGTTGTGATTAACTTTTTGTTGTTGTTGCTCTAAACAGTCAGTCCAACTACATGATATACTTTTTGTGGTCAATAATTGTTAAATTAAAGTTTTGACGTCCCATTGAAACAAATGTGAACGTTGACCCTAAATCGAGGTCAAAGGTCAACTTAACATCCGAGTTGGCAAGGATGTCCACCTAGGTTGTACTACAGACATCAAGGAACATTTTAGAATATGAGTCCCTGTGCCAGCAGACCGGGACCAAAAAAACATGTTTTCTTTCTTTTTAGAGGGGAGGGGTGTAACTTGTGAGGGGTGTACTAACTTTTGTGACAGTGTCAGGTTTCATGGTGGTTCGTAAGATTGTTATTGAAATTTATATCAACTAGCGGGGACCCGAGCGTACAGACATAAAATGAGCCTACTTCAAAAAAATAAAAAGTGTGTGACATTAAGTAAAAACAGAATGGACTGAAAATAAAATAAAAGAAGTGTGTAACTTTCGTCAACAACAACAACAAAAACCACCTAAATTTAAGAAAAAACCTTGAAAAATAAACATGGTTTCAGTGTAAAAAGGACAATAATGGTGGACCTAAATAATGGTCTGAAAAAAATTTCTTATCGATTAAACCAACCCAGGCAAATTAGCAAATAGAAATGAGTCTATATTTGATTTAATAAATCTATAGAGGCCCTAGCATATGACATAGTTTACCGGAATCATGGCAGACTACTGAACCTTGTTCACCAAATCTATAAGATGCTTAAAATCCCATTTCATAATCATGCGAGTTAACATCACTTTCAAATATCCCGCGTCAATTCAAAAAATAAACAGAATGGTCTGTAATACGCCATGATTCCAGTGAATGAAGCATGGTTGCTTTCGTTCTTTAGAGCGGATTGCTGAATTTATGCAGGGCCTCTCTATACCATACTGATGTATTAATTTAAACAGGATGTTTACATCAATGTGTATTTGTTTAAATCTCAGGAAGAATTTTGCACTCTTTTCACTTTTGGTTACATTACTAAAAGAATATGAACATTTGAATAGTAAACCTGGCGCCAGTACATGGCATGTAAATACCAATCCAACCATGAATTCAATTAGTTTGATGGTTCATTATTAAATATGCATTTGAGTAGACATAGCATTTTGTTACCACAGTCTTTCTGTTTCTATTTTTTACACATCTTACCATATTTATTCTTGTCATGATTGAAACACTCAAATGGTGATTCTTTTATATCCAATGTGCAAGAATGTTATTTTTAGAAACTTGCCGTTTTTAATTCTGTGGTGTTGGATGATTTATTCAGGGTAATTTAATTTGACGAGCCATTTCAAGTTCAATGGGCCTCAACGGATGAAAAAGTCCTTTTAAGGTTTTTCATGTTATCCACGAAATGTTCATTCAACTATTCTGTTTATGCCTTAAAGCTTCACCAGGTAAGCTTATAAAATCAAAAATTGATAAAGGCAATGAAATGTCATCTAACCTTTAACTTGTTTGCTGAACATTATTTTTCTGAATCAAATCAAATCATGAGTTAAAAATACTCTTGCAATTTTTATGACAAGACTAGACTAGACATGTTTCTCTGTGTGTTGACATTGAATTATAATATAAAATGCATTTTACCTTTGTATGTATGAAATATACAAACAATATTTGAGTTCATAAGCTTACCTGGTGAAGCTTCCTGACATTTTGTATATATATTTTTTCTTCTATTCATATAACCATAAATAACACAGCCATTTCTTTTTTGCTTGGGGTGGGCTTTAAACTTAATTACATGCGAAAAAAAGTATCATTGCAGATTTTCCCCAACACCCCTTTAAAATAAATCATTTTGAAAAATAATTAAAATGGTAGATTGTTCATTATATACTATCTTTTATATCTACTTATTTACAAAATAATTGCTTTCTTTGGCATATTTCTTGATATTTCCTAAAAAATCATCTATCCCTTTCCTAGTTATTTCAAAATGTCTTTATTTATCCCATGTCAAACAGAATTAACCCCTTGAACTCCGTTATTTACAGTATATAATACTAAATACCAAATAGTGCATTATTTTCTAACGCATGACCTGCCTATGAAATATTACTGCTTATTTCTTATTAATCATTTTCGTCAATTTCGAACGGAATATTCTATGAAAGATTAATTTCGCAGACATTACCAAGGCAACAAATGACACTGATGGTGGTAGTATTGTATACATACTATTGTTTTAACCTATTGTTTTTGTTTTTCAACCCAACATTACTATGGATATCATATTTCGATTACTCTGTTAGTTACCAATACCATTCTCCTCATTATTTATAGCGACAATCCTTGAATATTTGATAAGCTAATGAGGTTTGTCTGTTGTGTTAGAGATCATGTATTCAGTTTGACGATATACTTGATATATATGATCCTCAGGCTGTAAAGAAAATATTGCATTAATTCATCACATCAGTAGAGGCATATGAAAGCTAACAAACTGTAACTATAAGGTTCAATTGTGTTGCATATAATATTGATATGATTTCATTAGGGATACTGTGTTAACTGTGCATCTCTTGCATCATTATTACTACACGCTCAATAAAGACATTCAAGAGGGACTTTCCACATAACAAATACATTTAGTTTCTGGAAGAAATGTTTCCTTTTTGCATTGAATCTTTTAATTCACAATTTTCTTCTTACAATTCAGGGCTCGTGACCACAAAAAATGTCATGTAATTTCACAAGAAAAAATACTAACATTTGATTTTAGTTATGCACACATTTGATTTTAAGTTATTCTGCACAATATTGGACAAGATGGTGACGCTCAAATTCTATCCCTATTTTATCCCTCTTTAAAAATTAAGCATTTCACACAAACCTATCCTTGCATACTGGGGCTGTTAATGTTATTTTCGCAAAATCATGCTTCCCGGACTCAATTTAATTTGTTCAGACGGGACTCAGGATTCCTGAAATGTCTTCAAACACACTCTGGGTTGATTGTTGGGCCACAATTTTTTGTCGAAATTGTGTCATGCGTGTTTCATAATGGTGTCGGGGTAAACAAGGAAGTGAAAATGGTTGGCCAAGTGAGTATACATATGCCCAGATTTCATAGAATAAACCCATTTCAAAGTGAACCTCCATTTTAAATGTGCATATAAAGTAAGAGTGATTTATTGGACGAGTAAGGCATTTTTCAGTAAGCTCATTGTTTTCGTGTGATATGGGTTATTTTCAGGAATTGGGATTCAGGAAGGTGACTTTTTGTTCCCAGGACTCATAATTGGATACTTTTAAATAATCTGTATATAATTGCCTAAAATGCATCCAATGCCACTTTTTGTCATCACAAATTTGTGAATAAACATTTGTATGTCTGCCATCAACCAGGGCGTGCATGAGGGAGAGGGAAAACTGGTGTGATTTTTCAGCCACTGGAACAATTGGTATTTTTGCACGATTTATTTTCACTTTGCAAAATTTAAAACATCTCATATAATAAAATAAAAAATAGTATTAATGTATTTATATAGGGCCCAAAATGTGAGTCCCTGTTCGCTTCGCAAGCAAAACTACATTAAAAAGAAAAATATTGACAACTCCAATTCTTGGTGTTCATTCAGACATGAATTACAATAAGAATCATTAATTAATAAATATGGGACAAAAATCAATTTTCCAGTATTAGCCTATAGGGCAATAATATAAGTCCCAATATGCTTCCATTTTTAACAACCCTGTTCCACAAAATGTTATTTGCACCTTTAAGACCATTCGGAGTTGCATTCATAATTTGCATAAATTGTCAGCCTGAGCCCCTATAAACTTGTTCCGTACTGTCATATTATACCTCTTATAGTCTATGATTATTCACATTTAGCTCTGTTACATACACTAAGCCTACTACAGTAAATTTACACACATTAATGCTACATTAATGTTCACATATATCATCTTCCCTGAAAGTTGAGGGGAAAAACACTTGCAAATATGTTTTAGTATAATAGGTTTATGTAAAAGAGTGTAAAAACTACAACTTGATCAACCTGCAAATTTGCATAACATTTAGCAGAACACAAAATGTTTGGTTCGCAAAAATTATCCTTTTAACAGTATATCTACAGGGAGGCATGATCTAGAACATGTAAATGATATCGCATTAAAGATCTAAAAGAAAGCGAAGAGAAATAACAACACCTTTTTTGTGAGTCTTAGGGCACTACCAACACATCAGAACATACACAGTGACGCTTAAGGGTTTCCTTCGTTCATGTGTGGGGGGGGGGGGGGGGGCAAGAACAAATCCCTGGTGTTCTCTCCTCGTATTCAGAGGGGTAACACATGATCTTTCCAGAATCTTGAAATACCTATTTGACTTTCTTTCGCGGACAATTTTGCTTATTTGACCCCCTTTTTCGCACAAAAACTCAGGACATTTTGTCTGAAAAGAACCCCCCCTTTTTCACCATTGCGCAAACTGGAGGACACATCTGGTTTAAAATACCCCATTTTCCTATTCCCAGGACAATTTGATATGACACAATACTCATTCTTTCCCTTCTTAGCGGACAAAGCCTCTCCGAAAACACGGGGACATAGCTTCATAAAACACCCCTAATTTTTGGAAAACGCGGACATGGTACGGAAATCCCCCTTTTCCATGATTTTTGGAACAATCATGCATGCATACCCAAACTTAATGTTGACTGAAACCACCAAGAATAAATCTGGGGAGGGCAAGACAAAAATGGGGGCGGGGCAAAATGGGCATGGAGTGTGCACAGATTTTGGTTGTAAAAATTGCCTGAAATTAGCTTAAATTTCTAATTCAGACCAATCTTAAGCTAGTTTTAAGTAATGTTAACGTTAAAAGTCAACATTTTCGATTGTTTGGGGGACAAATTGGGATGGCACTTGAGTTGACTGGGGGAAAGTGGGGCAAAGGTCGTGACGGGGGGAAGATGTCTAATCCTTTTCATCGTTTCCCAATTATCTGTTCCTTTAAAAAACTTGTGTCCACGTTTTTGTAGTACTATTTCCATGAATTTTGCCATAATTTAGGTACATTTTGGTTTTAGATGGGCTTTAAAATGATATTCTTGGCCATATGTGCACGTAGCGTGTGAACATTTGCTATTTTTAAACTACTTTGGTTTTGATTCCCCGAATGATGTCTTGAAATTGGACAGAAATGGAGTAAACCACTTACATTCCTCTGAATTTAACCGAAAACTGCCTCTTTCTCATTCAAATGTGTGGTTTATATTAGAAAAGTAATTAAGATTTTTGATTTTGACTATAAATGTAGATTTAAGAATTATATATCTGCCTTTAAAATAAAATAAAATTGACTATATTATTATGATCAACCTTAATAGTTTTAATTATTTTAATCAAGTATTTTGGTTTGTGTGGGTACTACACCTTTATGATAAAAAGTTAAACCATTTAATTGTTACCACATAAAATCTGAAAATGGTGCCTGATTTATAAAACCTTTCTTGGTCTACCATTATTTCCCTTCATCGTTATTTTCCATATTCTAATTGTATGTCAGATTGGTTCATTTATGCCAGATTGGTTCATTTACGTCAGATTGGTCCATTATCATGCGACTAGTCCCATTTTTGCTTATTCTGCTTTTTCACATTTTTTTTAAATATTTTATTTCCTTCATTAACTCTGTTTTGATATTGATATGCATTTTACATGTCTCTTTGTAATTGCCTAGTTATACAAACATTTTGCTGTAAATGTCATAAATGTTAACATATTTTATTCCTTTATCATTTTGCTTTCATTGTCGATGTGCATTTTAGGGGTCCCCTTAGGTAGTCCCGCATACAATTTAACTTAACACCAGCCGTATAGGCAAATGGCTATGAAATACAGGCTGTGTACGTTGTGCTAGAACTGCAAGATAGATTTCATTTCACGCATAATTTTCTGCATCTGTATAAAACGTTCCTCCCTCTCTATAAACCATCTCCACATGTTGATACTACAACGTATGTCATTTAGAATCCCAGGTGACAGCATTTCCTGCTCATCAATCACACTAACAATGAAAAACAATTATGCAGCCATTATTGGCTATCATTACCTCTATTGTTCCCAGATCAATTGGTGAGAGTTCTTGTGTTTGCTCCGGCTCCGGCTCCGCGTCCCCCTCTCCATTACTCTTCTTACTTTTCTTCTTCTTTTTTGCAGGCACGTCTCCATTTTGAGTGGACCCATTTTCGGGTTCAGGCATGATGTTCGTCCGTCCACACGTGGGTTCAAATGAACCCTAACACACACACAAACAGGTTGGAAAAGAATCTTGTATATATACAAATAAATTCCACTTGTTAAAAGGTTCCTTTTATTCCGTTAATTGGTTATGGCGTAGCATTATATGATCCATTGAATAGAAAAGACACACCAACTAGGTTTCCAAGTCACATGGATACAGATGTTACTATCACAAGGGAATGCCGATTATAAACACTAGGCTGCATGACACAAAAGCTCCCCTGACTGTTCCTCTCAGGCTGTCTGCCGAATCATAAGGATACATCCACGACTACAGCAGCTATATTCCAATGCATGCTGGCTCATTGCACAAAACACACACATTTACCCGTATACACACTGTTGTTATTTTCCCAACAACTTAAACCGATGCACAAAACGTTCTTAAAGACCAGCGAGTCATCTTGAGAAATGTGTGGTTCTCCAGCCATGTGCTATTATTCTACGTACATTCCTACACCATTGGTAGTACCTCGATAGATGCTTTTGTAATACACACACACACAATATGTCGATGAGTAGGACTCGTGACACCAGAAACGATAGCTAATTTAACGGATGCTCCACCTTGCCTAGGTAGAAACCCAAAGCTTGCCAACCAGCCAATCAAAAACCAGCTAAGGCCATAGAAGTGCTTTAATGTGTGGATGTGTAAAACCAACCAAGCATGCATCACTAATACCCACATGGCCTAAAATAAACAAAACCATGTTTGCTTTCTATAATATCATGCAAGAGTGGACGGGCCATAACATTAAAAGAAATTTATGGCATTTATTTGATGAGTAATTGAGGCAAACAATATCTAGTAGCTAAGTGTGCACAAACTAATGGCTAATTAAGAAATTGATTGACTTAATGGAAATATTAGGCAAATTATTAGGAAAGATAGCAAAATGGATGGTTGCTTGTCTTAATTGTAGGACTCTAATAAAATGTATTATTTATGCGCAATATACATCACGAAAATGTGTAGATTAGAGAATGAAATGGGCAGATTATTTTTAAATGGATGACAATATTATGTGCTTTTTGGCTGGTTATTGCAGGAATAGGGAAGAATGATTTTATTGTATAATAGATGATAATAGATAGTCATAAGAGGCTACAAGGGGGTGTTTAAAAGAGTGGAAAATTGGCTTAATAGGATAACGCTGAAGGCAAGCGCGTAATTCCAAGACCTGTTTTTCTTAAAGAAAATAATATGACTTCTTGAATCAATATAATCAGATTTCTAATCCTGTAGTTTAATGGCTCTGGCGTTACTGCTCAGTCTGGGGGCGTTGGTAATACTTTGTGTGACGTAAGGTGTGGTAAAAAGCTTTCAAGTAGACAGTTTATTTGCCTTTGTTTGAAGTTGATATTTTTAGTTATAAGTGTTGTCTACTACAATAGTGCAACAACACTGGAAGAATAGATAAATAGTATTAGGCAACGAACAAAAACCACCCTGTTTTATAGGCTCGACCGACTCATTTTGTGCGTTTTTCTTTTAGATAATATTTTCTCAAAACATGTAAAATCAGCCATTTTTTGGCTGAAAATCTGTCAACATTTTTTTTTTTGTTCACACATTTTTAAAAAAAACTTTAAAAAAACTACGACCGACCCTACTTGACAGGTTCGTCCACCCGTAAAATTCAGTATTGGATAATTTTGGTTATGCCAACATGGTGGTTTACATTTAAATAACTAATAAAATAATGCAGTTTGGCCATGTTCAGACAAACAGGACTGACAACATAACCGATAGTATGATAAACTAATGCAAGTACCAAGAGATTAAAATGTGACGGGCAATCAGCTAATTGAAGAGATAATTGATATAAGTTATCACTGTCCATTAGTTATTTAAATCAGTCAAAATAATGTTGTAGCCTCGGACAAATGCATACTGAATGTCTGGTGATGAATTACACTTTACAGTGTTGAATTCATGTTTCACAAATAGGAATAATTCAACCAATCTCACTGGGTTCATTGTACACATGCAAGGCCATCTTAAAGGTAAAAGAGCTAAAGTACATCAACACCGATCAACATCCGGAGTGAAAAATAAGATCATTGTCAGCTACTAATGGAGCTCCGATCAAAGTCCTGACTAGATTTACGACAACAAAGAAGTCCATTTTTGTCTATACAGGGGGGAAACTAGCGCCCGGAGAAAAAAAACCTACAACACCCAAATGGAGAAGAAACTAAGTCCATAGGAAGCCACTACTGAGATTTGAACTTGTCATCAGTATCGTCTCATGACTTTGTCAGAGTGGCCATATTGGTGATGTGCAAGGGAACAACAGCCAAATGGATTAGAAACTAAGTCCATTGTAAACCACCACTGAGATTCGAACCTGTCATCAGTATTGTGTCATTACTTTGTCAGAATGGCCATATTGGTGACGGGCAAGGGAACAACAGCCAAATGGATTAGAAACTAAGTCCATTGGAAACCACCACTGAGATTCGAACCTGTCATCAGTATTGTGTCATAACTTTGTCAGAATGGCCATATTGGTGATGTGCAAGGGAACAACAGCCAAATGGATTAGAAACTAAGTCCATTGTAAACCACCACTGAGATTCGAACTTGTCATCAGTATCGTCTCATGACTTTGTCAGAGTGGCCATATTGGTGATGTGCAAGGGAACAACAGCCAAATGGATTAGAAACTAAGTCCATTGTAAACCACCACTGAGATTCGAACCTGTCATCAGTATTGTGTCATTACTTTGTCAGAATGGCCATATTGGTGACGGGCAAGGGAACAACAGCCAAATGGATTAGAAACTAAGTCCATTGGAAACCACCACTGAGATTCGAACCTGTCATCAGTATTGTGTCATTACTTTGTCAGAATGGCCATATTGGTGACGGGCAAGGGAACAACAGCCAAATGGATTAGAAACTAAGTCCATTGGAAACCACCACTGAGATTCGAACCTGTCATCAGTATTGTGTCATTACTTTGTCAGAATGGCCATATTGGTGACGGGCAAGGGAACAACAGCCAAATGGATTAGAAACTAAGTCCATTGGAAACCACCACTGAGATTCGAACCTGTCATCAGTATTGTGTCATTACTTTGTCAGAATGGCCATATTGGTGATGTGCAAGGGAACAACAGCCAAATGGATTAGAAACTAAGTCCATTGGAAACCACCACTGAGATTCGAACCTGTCATCAGTATTGTGTCATTACTTTGTCAGAATGGCCATATTGGTGACGGGCAAGGGAACAACAGCCAAATGGATTAGAAACTAAGTCCATTGGAAACCACCACTGAGATTCGAACCTGTCATCAGTATTGTGTCATTACTTTGTCAGAATGGCCATATTGGTGACGGGCAAGGGAACAACAGCCAAATAGACTAGAAACTGATTGACTTCTATGTAACTGTTTTTATATTTTAACTGTTTGTTTTTATTTGTTTTGATGTTTGCGCCTCGGAATAGGTTGTCTAGATAGATGGCGCATTATAAATGCATTATTATTATTAAACTAAGTCTATTGGAAGCTACTATACTGAGATCGAACCTGTCATCAGTATCTTCTCATGACTCGTCAGAATGGCCATATTGGTGACGGGCAAGTGAAGAATCACACTGCACAACCCGTTCCCTTTTATTATAAATGAATGACCTGCAGATTTATATACAGAATGGAGTAAGTGCTTTAGCATTGATATCGCTTCAACTCATAAATTGTGATAATATTGTGAGGTAATAATTAGTGACAACCTTTGAAAGTATGGTGCATCAAATAGATATGTCATTGAGACACATCCGTATAGCAATTCTCCATAAAGGTCCATGACATTCATCATTATATGGTAGAATTTTCACTGAGACTATAATAACTACAGGTGGAATTTTAATTTGTGATAGATTTTATTGTACTTTACTAACCAAACAAGATTACTGTCATAAAAAAATTAAAAAATTATCTTTACATTTGATGTATTAACTTTTTGACAAACAAATATCACTTTCATTCGGCCTTTCCTTGGCTATCGTTCCTACCATTATCATTATGGTATTCACTTATTTGATGTTTTCAATGACGGCCAAATTGCCTGATATCTTCAAGCACCTGTCAGATATAGTAGCGGTGAAGCTCAAGTGTGTGACTTGTTTAAATTCTTTATGAATCTCTACTCATTGTAACTACACCTGTTGGTCCTTAATTCTAGAGGGCAAACAAGATCCCTCAATAATTGGTTATTCACTTATTGCTGTGCATTATGTGGCTTATCATATTACTATCATCAGTAGAACGTAAGTCCTGGTTGAAATCAAATTACTCACTAGTTGGTTAATTACTATTACTATTTGTGGTGGATTATGTTATTTATCTTATTGCTATCTTAAGTAGATAGCAATTAAATACTAATTGCTTGTTTTGCAACCAAATCATTGTATATTAGCAAATCACTACATTGTATAAATACATTTTGTGATCATATTGCTACCTTCAGTAGATAACAGTAAATATTAAGCACTGGTTTGAAACCAGATCATTGCTTGTGCATTTGTGATTTATCCTATCAAATATAGCCCTGGTTTGAATTGATATCATACCAAAATGCGCAATTCTCTACTTGCTGAGCTTTATGCAAGTTATAAACTTGTTGTTCAAATTTATAGCCAGAAAATACTAAAAGGCTTTATTTTCTTTATTTGATTCCAAGTTTTACACTCATTGGTTATTCACTATTGTGGTGGATTTTAATCTTATGTAGATAACAAGTCAATACTAAGCACTGGTTTCTAGGTTTCTAACCAGATCCTTTACTTATTGATTGTCACTATCTGCAGTGGATCATGTGACTTATCATATTGCTATCTTCAGTAGATAGTAAGTAAATGCTAAGCTAAGCCCTAGTTTGAAATCAAATCATTAAACAATTGGCACCTCACATCCAACTGTACATTTTGTGACCCATCATATTACTATCTTCAGTAGATAGCATGTGAATGCAAAGCCCTCGTTTGCAAAGAGATCATCATAGGATTGGCAACTTTTGCAGTAAATGGTTGTAAATAGTGAGTGAATAATTGATGACTAATCTTAACCTGGATCAACCTCTACTTGAAAAATATTCGGCTGTGCATTTAAATTGTATGTCCTCATTTTAAAGATATAAGTATCCAGGTTTGGGTCTGATCGGTAGTGCCTGGCAGTATATCATTAACCTTTACTGAAAATGTGCATTCTAACATTTGTTATTACATACTGAATACTATCATGTACCATGTGGTCTAAAGTATAAGCCTATATGTTTGGATGCTACCATGAAAAGAGTGATCACAATCAATCAATCATACATAGACAGGATTTGATATACTTTGATAAATACCCATTTGCTACATATTATCAACAAAAATTCTAACATAAATGTTGCCTTTAACCCAGGTACGTATTTCACTCACAGCATAACGAAACATGACACCGTAAGCCATATGTAGGATTGACTAGAACTCGAGCAATGACACTCAATTATATACAACATTATTTCATGAATTTCAAAGCTAGGGACTAAGGGATCATATGCATACCATACATGACACAACACTAATCCCGCAGACATTGATAATGAGTTTTAGATATTTGTCACAGATGATAGCCTATATAAATCAATACAAATAATTCCATATCACCTTGTCTATCATGAAAGGTTATTTTAATGCAGGGATCAATGTGCAGCTTGAACCTACCCTCCTCAAGCATTCACCTGTATTCACCTTTCTTCAGGATAAATTTGGTCAAGATTAGGTCTATCCTGTAATTTGTAGGGTGAAGATTCACCTCAGTGCACCATGTTCGTTCAATAGTAATATGTGGGAGAAGTTGAAATATAGGTGAAGATTCACCATAGATTCACCTGTCCAATGTATAAATTAGTTCAAGATTCACCTCTCCAAAAATATTACTAGGCAAAGATTAGGCGTCTTATCTTTGACTAACCTTGAGGAGGGTAGGTTCAAGCTGCACACTGATCCCTGCATAACACTAGCCAGTAAGAAGACAATACTATAAATGACTGCTTGTCAATACATGCTTTTATACAATTTAGTAATATCATGATATAGGGGCCCACTCGTGGAAATCCTTTATAGCAGAGAGCAATGGCTACAGGATAAAGATGGGTATAACACATTTAACAGACAAATTGCTGAAAATGATTGAAGTGTGCCGAAGTCAAAGGTGAAATATTTTCATAATGAGGGTTACTATAACAACAGCCCACATAGTCATGCATTATTGCTTGTATCAATTAATATTGCCAGTAGGTAGGACCTGTGCATATGGATAATTAATGCAGTCTTCTCCAGCTCATATAATGCTTATGAATATGTACTTTGTTGGGGGAGACAATTGCACTGAATGATTCTGGGTTATGAATAGTAAGAAATATTACGGGAACATGATACTTTATATTAGATAGACCCATTGATGCCTTCTGTTAGCCACTGGGATGACAACAGGGACTTAAGACGGATAAAAACCAAAGTCAAAGAATTGCACTTAGTTCTTATTGAGTATGCAGATGAAATAGAAGAACTCATTGGTTGAATGTTATGCACTGTGTGCTGTTCTTAGTATGTCTATTTGCCATCTATCCATATGCTACCGCACTGTGAATCCCTGTCTATATCCACTCGCTATAACAACAATCACAGAGGCTTCTATCAGGTTATCTTTATGGGGCTACACAGGTTTAGGGGACTGCACAGGTTATACCTTAAATTCACAACAAAACAGGGTTTTACTTTCTCACGCAGAGACTGTACATGCGGACGTGCATAGAAAGATATTGTGGAGGGGATCTATGTGCTTACTCAAGTCTTATATGTCAGTCAGAAAGTGGCACAGACAGACTTTTTATATTGAAGTCGTATCACTCGGTGTTATAACACTTCCGATATGTGACTTGTTGCATAATGCATCAACTTGACTTTTATCTGAGACGAATGGCTCAAGAGTGGGGTTCAAATCAAAAGTGTAATAAGAGACTTCCTTTGAAAGGATTAAAGGCAAAATAAACCATGACGAGCTGATCTTAGGTGATTGAACAAAATTTCCAATGTATATTATAGCACTATCATTTTCATTCTGGGTTTTTTCCTTTCACAAAACTTACAGCAAACATAACCTATATCTACAATACTGTTGGCACATCCATAATGGTATCCAATATTTGCTGTAGTCAAATGTCAACCAGATATAAGGTTTTTAAATAAGTTATCTGCATAAATGAAATTTAAGTGATCAACCACTCAACCACTGATCACAAAAAGCATATACAAACAGCATATAACTAATGGCTGCTTTGAATCACAAATGCTCAAGTTTGGGGCAAATTACTTATGTGAGGCTTAAATGCAATCAATCAGCATTCTATGTGCAAAACGTCACCGTTGCTTCAAAACACACATTCCTAAGATGTGGTGTTTTTTCTTCACAAAATGTCTGAGAATGATTATACTATGAACACTGTAGAACTAATCTCAACAGGGCCATTTACCTAAGTTGTCTTTCGATACTTGTAAGCAGTTGTTAGCAAACATGTATGAATTACCTTCAAACTAAATACTTAATGCATTATGCTATCTACTGAAGATAGCAAGTCAATGTAACATTGTATTCTACACAGGTTGATTATAAAATCCTGTCTCATCAAAGTTTACCATAATTCATGGAAAACTTGCCTGATGCTAATTGAACCAATATCTATGTACTAACAATATGTACAAAAGCACTATGAGGTAGAAATAATTCAACATCTCAATAAGATGTAAGTTTGATGGATGGTATGTCTGTTTTATGGCTTGCACGGATGCTTATATCAATGAGCCACGATACATGACACAATGTAAAAGACTCTATACAAAGCAATGATGACATGTGTTTGAGGCCAACTGATTGAACCAACCAACTATACATCGAAAATATACATCAAAGCACTTCAATCTTTTAGTGACATATAAACTTTTCAACATCTCAATACGATATGAGTTTAATATATGGTATGTCCAATTTTGTGCGATTGTTTTGATGCTTATTAATCCTAACTCCTGCTGTTATTTTTTTTGTGTGTGTATCGGGAGGAGGGGCGAAAAGTGTGATTTGTTTAACCCGAAAAATCACCAAGCACCCATCCGCAACAAATTCTGTGCCCCTATCGACTGAGCTAAGCTCCCAGCGAATATGCGGGCGGCAACTTCCTGTCCATCACATATGCCTGCGGTAGGTGACGTAATCGAGTTGATGCAGCAGCACGCACATGGAGACAGTTTCTGGCTCTATGACTTTGCATGGTCTAGTGGCATAAGGGTTATGGCACATGAAAAATTGGTCTTAATTAACCCTAACTCCCGCGGCTATGTTTTTTGTGTGTATCGGGGAGGTGGAAAAAGTATGATTTTCTTTACCCGAAAACACCGAGCACCCCCCAGATTAGATCCCGGGACCATCCGCACCAAAGTCTGCGCCCCTATTGACTGAGCTAAGCTTCCAGCCTATCCTATCGCCTGTAATCTGGAAAAACCTAGTATGTCAAATTTTGGTGAAAATTGAGTTAGACCCATATTTGGACTTAATAGGTTTTTCCCCTTCAGTTTATCATTCTTCCAGATGAAAAACTGCCGACAGGGAAGAGTTTCACACACTTTAACTTGATAAACTGAATGGGAGTCCAAATATGAAACAGTTTTCCTTAGTTTTCTCAAATTTGCGTTCAACAGACTTACTAGGTATTTCCAGATTACAGGAGATATGCCTGCGGTAGGTGACGTATTTGAGTCAATGCAGCAGCACGCGCATGGAGACAGTTTCTGGCTGTATGATTTTGTATGGTCTAGTGGCGTAAGGGTTAATGAGCCATGATACATAGCATTTTTTAGACTCTGTACAAGAAGCTAGATTTAACCTGGATTTTGTGTCTTATTAATAGGTTAAGAAATTATCCTTGCCTTTTCCGTAATTTCCCTTTAAAAAGGCACAGTATTGATATGGGGCATAGTATTAATATGGGGTATGATATAATTACATTAGAACATGTTTTTGCAAGAGGACGAAGATCTGTTTATTACTTTTTTCTTTCTTTTTTCTTCTTTTTTCAATTATATTCCAAAATATTAATGTTCATAAATAAGCTCTATTCCAGTTCTTCAAAATCTGCAAATACAAATGCAGTACCTTTTATGTTCTGATATGTCTATGGGAACCTGAGATAAACCATTTAGCTGAATATGCACGATCTAGGATCCAAGCATAATTCTGGGTTTATTACTCAATTCACAAAATTGTTTATTTATTTGCCCTTACCCAGCCATATACCACAAAAAGACCACGCCAGCACTGTGCTTTTGAGCACGGACTTTGTGTCCATCACAGAAGGGTATAAATGGCAACAAATTTCATTTTTCAAGCCAGACTTGGTATTGCTGCAGTCGTATCACACAGGATCCCAGGTTCAATCCCTGGCGCCGCCAATTACGACATTCTCCGACCCAACTTGCCCTGATTACTTTGTTCAAGCAGTTTGTATAAAAATGCATCCTGCCAGAGTTAATGTCTGACAAAGAAATATATTAAGTCTTTATTGCTTTATTTATTAATATCATTTCTAATTGGTAGACTTATTTGATCAATAAATTATAATAATCATCCTCATTGTGTTAATCCCTACCACTGACTGCCTTTGAGGATTTCATGGATCATAGCTAAGAAAACATTATTGATTGTTTTGTGATGCGCCAGCATGATCCAAAACAATCGAATATTCATTATTGCAAATTAATCTATAGTAAAATCGCCATTACAGGTTTTTGTATCATTTGAGTATTGACCAGTTTTCATGCATAACAAATGACTTTGAACCCAAGCATCAACCTGTGTGGTTGTATTCATACAAAGATTGGTCAATATTCACCAGATGGGGTCATCTTATGATGGATGGATTCCTAGAGCAAATAATTTCATCTATAGTCATATGTAATAATACTAGATGGTGTCAAAGAATGAACAGTAGTGGTACTACATAATAGCAGAAGTAGCATATTCTTTAATATTAATATTAATGGTATGGATTATTATTTTTAGAAAGCTGTCCTAAAATAAACAAAATGTTTTTATGATTTTCCAAATTAAATTAGGCAACTATATCTTGGTTTTTAGAGAACGACAGGCTTGATAAAACGTATTATAGTAGATACAGACATCAATGAGCTTATAGGCACAGTGATTATACTGACAATAATGGGATCCACTATCAGTATATAAATGACAAAAGTGCATTCATTTACAACCAACCCTGGGCATCAAAGATAAACTGTCTAGCATTGAACAGCAATTAGAACGTCCTTAATCACTCAAGCATTTATATCCATGAGTAATGAGCCTGGATTGTTGTAATTAATAATACTCATGCTATGGAAACCGGGTTATTTCACATTGTAATGTTGTACTATGAACACATCTATATTGGCATATTAAACAAAGTATGTTTTGATTGTGCCGGATACCCAAATATACCCGGAAATTTGCTCAACATTCTAGTATTATGTTATAAGACAATTGCCTTTAGCCTAACATATTTAACCTGTAATTCATCCACTTATATTTAGTGTCCCTAAAACAACAAATTTCAAAGATGACAGATAATATTTCCATCAGCACATATATTCTGTCTGCTATTAAAAGCGAATTGCACTCTTAGGCAGGAATGTTTTATTTTATATTGTTAGCTTTCTTCTTAATATTTCCACATAATAATACAGTATAATGTTTGTTGGAGATTTTTAAGTATTTTGTACTTATGATCATTTTAAAACTACCCCTGGATGACTCGCTGCAGGGAAATTGCCTTGCTATCTATTGAAGATGGCATTTAGCATGGTATGAAATGTTGTTATCAGTCCACACGGGTAGTTCATAGAGCAGCAGTCAAGGTAGTGTAATAAATCAGTCCTTGCTATCTACTGAAGATAGCATTTAGCATGGCATGAAATGTTTGTATCAGTCCACACAGGTAGTTCATAGAGCAGCAGTCAAGGTAGTGTAATAAATCAGTCTTTGCTGTCTACTGAAGATAGCATTTAGCATGGCATGAAATGTTTGTATCAGTCCACACAGGTAGTTCATAGAGCAGCAGTCAAGGTAGTGTAATAAATCAGTCCTTGCTGTCTACTGAAGATAGCAATAAGCATGGCATGATATGTTGTTATCAGTCCACACAGGGTAGTTCATAGAGCAGGTGTCAATTGTGTGTAGAAATCAGTAAACAGGTGGTAAATGATCAATTAATTTGAAAGAATACACTTGAATATAATTCCTTAATTGAATTACACGCTGAGGTTCATAATCCTTTGGATGGTATGCAAATGTGATGTTTCAAATAGCATTCTTGGCAATTGATATTCTTGATAGTTCATTCAATTGTTTTGCCAACTTAAGTGATACTCTTATTCAGGGTCTTAGCCAAGATTAAAAAACCCAACTACCTGTCCGGTCCTGTCTGGTGTCTTAATCCCAACTGGTGCAGTGCACCGCCACTTGACCAAAATCGGACAACCAGAAAATCAAAACATGTCTCAATGGTGCCAGCGCAGCAAAATTTGTTGTAGATTGTGCCTATTGAGAGATACGTATGGGAGTGCACCCTCAATTATCCTGGAAATCTGTTTGTTTTTTTCATCAAAGTAATACTTGGGCATATACTAACTACCATCTTAAACAGTTTACCAACATTTGCCATTGTCATATAAAATTTCATGATTTTCTTAGTTTCAAAAGGGATTGCTGATTTTATCACCGGTCGCTGGCTTAGACCATGCTCTTATGAATATTCATATCTTCTAATTCTGTTTTCCATCATATTTATCAAACCATAAATATTTACACATGATGCGAACAATAGTTAGAGAACCTCAAATGATTGTCATAACACACAGCATTGTCTAAAAATGGTTTCCTATATACTTATTCACATTTACTTTACCAAAAGTAAAGAGTTCATATTTGTCTGTGTACTATTGATTTTATTATCAGAATTCAAATTCCCACTTACAAATTTACCGTCCATGCACCATGAAATGTGGTGTTGGCGCAAGATGTTATGAATATCATGGAAAGAGCATAAGACCAATGAATTTGTCAAAAGCCAGATTGGGGACCAAACTTCTCGATGTAATAAGATCATGCGCAACAAACTGCAATACGTTGGACACATTGCTAGACAAGAAGGTGACAATCTAGAAAAGGTGATAACTCAAGGAGCTGTCAAAGGAATTCATAAACGTGGCAGACCAAACTCCGATGGACTGATGACATTAAGGAAGCAACAGGTATCTCTCATCTATAAACATTGCATGTCACAAAATAGACAAAGACGGCGCTTCATCATCAATAGAGTCACAAATGAAGCCATGATTCATAGAACCATGGTGACAACAACCATGAACATAATTTCACTACCAGAATACAAATTACCATATAGAAATTATCATCAACATGTCTATAGAACTGAAGAATCACTCGGAAAGTACTCCCATATTGGTTATATTTTGCCCAGGTTGACTGATCTATACACCGTTGGATTATTTATACTTTTAACAGCTATTATCGCAACACCTATTCATATAACAAAAGGCATATCTTTCATTGATTATCATGAATTATAATAGAAGTGAACATTATTTATTCATGTTTAAAAACAAATGTAACTAACTGGTAGCCAATGGCAAGGTTATGCTGCAAGTTAAAAATGAGGGGTGTAAAAAATGTTTTATTTGTTGTAATAATAAATGTGGGAGCCGGTCAAGCTTTTTAATGAGTTCACTGGCTTTCTTTTGAACAAATTTAAATCATCAAGCCATTTTCATAAATGACCCTTTATATAAAAAACAAGATTTTTATAGTTATTGTAATGTACCAGGTGGTCATTTTTTTATATTATATAAGAATTTGTTAAGTGGAATTTTAATATTCTCGTATGATTCACCATACAAAATATGATTTCAGATGACCTATCAGTACAGGTGTTGAATGTTGAATTTTAAAGAATAAAAGTGAACACAGAAAATAAAAGGGTATTCTAAAAGATACGAATACTTAAATAGTGAATGTATAAGTCCTTGTAGATGTTTAGTAACAAATGAAAGAAATGTTAGACAAACCTTGCCATTCATAACAGGATATTAACAGGGAAGTTAAGTTTACATACAATATCATACAAAAACATTACATATATATATATATTGGCTTGCTATAATAATTGTTCACTCATGAACACAAACCAATAAAACATCATAACTCGCAACACTCACAGGTAATAACAACTCTACCTTAGCACATCAAGTGAACATGTAATTGATTTATTTTCATATCAGAAATATTGTATCCCTATACTTTGATCTGTTCTAAATAGGCAAACTTCATGCCATCAATACAGATAACAAAGTAAACAAAACTGAAACACTGACACAGGTTAGAATTTGTGCGGAGGTAACCCTATGTATGTTTCACAAGTCCATCAGAAGGCATTCCATTTGAGAATGGACATTCATATGTCTTTTTGCATTTTTCATACAGAACAAACTATAGTACTGAAATGAGATGTCTGCACAAATATGTTGGTATGGGTTTTGCTATTAAAAATGACAACACTTCCACAATGCCTTACAAAAAGAACATAGCTTGCTTGTTTTATACAATACATTAAACCAACATTGAAATGAATGACTAGTGCCTTGTAATTGAATTTTCAAAGCCATTTCAAGGCCTGCTAAAGTCTTAATTGAATCTCTTACTGTTGGCCATCTCATTACATAATTTGTTTGGGTGTGTAGAGAAAGTATTCACCATTGTATTATTCAATCTGCATTTTTTATTCATTGGTTTCAGTTAGCAATTGCACGCCTCACTCTCTTAGGCTAATGAAAATTGACTATGAGTTTCCCTTTTTGCACATATGGGCCAAGGGATGAGAAGACAATTTCATTATTCGTTGTTTTAAAAAGGTCACACTCTTTGATCAGACTTAGGTTCTGCAAAATATTAAATGATTTGTAGTACCTAATACAAAAAAGCAGTATGATGAAATGGATGAACTATTCCAAATAAAGAATTATTGGTTTTCTGACTTCGCCTTTTTATTTCATTTCATCATTTTGATTGGCTGCTTGAATCTTTCTTTTATGCAATCAACCAATACCACCCACTGTTGTATAGTAGTGGGTTAACATAGACTATGCACAACAGCTATTATAGTACATGTAGGCTTGAAATATTGCTATATGTGTGATCTTGAAAGTGGTGTGATACAACATGTGGAGGGTTGAGCGCCAGAAGGCCGTAACTCAACTTTTGGGCAAATTGATATTTTGGTACTAAAATAATCCATATAACCTAGATTTTCAGAACCATAAAGAGATATTTCATAAACACTCTGAATTTGACTAAAATTAGAGTTATAAGTTGGGTGCTACAGTGTATTGTAATGAGTCCCAAATATTGTAAAGTCGATTATCTCAAAATAGCATTTCTTGAGTTACGGCCTTCTGGCACTCAACCCTCAAATTGTAGTAATTGTAGTAATTGCTGACATTTAGGCTAGTCTGAGTAGCTTAGAAACAGGTGTCTAGAGCATATATCAGTTACCAATCACAATAAAAAATAACAACAATTCCTAGGGATAAGTATCAACATAGCAAGTAGTCATGGGGAAAAGAATCTAGGGAAAGATGCAAAATGTACACCATCTGAAATAAATAATAACATTATTTTCAAGGGGGATTGGTAAGCAAACTGACCAATTGTTTTCTTAACCCTAACCCCCCCCCCCCCCCCCCCCCCCCCCCGAGTGCTAAAAAATGCTAATCCAAAGTCCCTCTCCAAATGCATGCGCCATCAGTTTTCGATGACGTAGTCAACCGAGCCTATATAATGAGTGCAGTATACTGCACGAATGTGTAGCTGAGGGCCGTGGCTTAGTGGTTGGAAGGTGGGGCTTGAGAACGGAGGGGCCCCGGATCAAATCCCGGCAGGTTCCCGGAGATTTAGTTGGTGTTTTTTCCTCGAAAATTGTGATCCCGGTCAAAAATCCTAAACCGGGGTTAGGGTTATGGTAACATTTGTTTTTGTTTTTTGGTGTGTTCTATACCCTAACGCCCCTGAGTGCTAAAAAATGCTAATCCAAAGTCCCTCTCCAAACGCATGCGCCGTCGGTTTTCGATGACGTAGTCAACCGAGCCTATATAATGAGTGCAGTATACTGCACGAATGTATAGCTGAGGGCCGTGGCTTAGTGGTTGGAAGGTGGGGCTTGAGAACGGAGGGTCCCCGGATCGAATCCCGGCAGGTTCCCTGAGATTTAGTTGGTGTTTTTTCCTCGAAAATTGTGATCCCGGTCAAAAATCCTAAACCGGGGTTAGGGTTATCAAAAAGTATATGCCCTCTGCAACAACTATATGTAGTCTCAATCAAAATAAATATGCTTGAAACGTAATTTTTAGAATTTTATGGTAAATATGGTAAATATGGTAAAATATCACTTCTATGCTTGCATTGTATTTGACTCTTAACCCTAACTCTAGGTGAAAAGTGACCCAAAATATTGCTTATGATTTGACTGATTGACTTCTATTTTACTGTGTTTATATTTTAATTGTTTGTTTATATTTGCTTTGATGTTTGTGCCTCGGAATAGGTTGTCTAGATAGATGGCGCATTATAAATGTATTATTATTATTATTATTATTATTATCATTATATACAGTATTCTTTGTGTACAAATTTAATAGAATATAATGATAATAATAAATAAGCATTTATAATGCGCCATTTATCTAGAAACAAGTTCTAATCCAAGGCGCAATGAACAAACAATAAAACAAACAATACAGTACAGTTGAAATCACAGAAAAACATGATCTGTAACAAACTTGCACTGAACAAAAACCAACCAAAAATGTTATATGCTAAAAATATGACTAAAAACAATTACAATTACAAATTGAATATAAAAAACAATAACAATAGCATGGCATACAAAATGTAAAAATCAAAACAGTTGATATTAGCAGTCATAAGCAGAATTGAATAAGAAAGTTTTGAGTCCTGATTTAAACCGATGGAGTGAATTTGACTGACGAACATCTTATGGGTATTGGAACATCGGTTGAAAAAGTACGATCACCGAAAGAGGATGTTGTTCGTGGAACTGATAATAAACACTTTTCTGATGACCTTAGACTGCGTGTAGGAGTATATGGAGAGAGAAGGTCGGTTATATAAGAAGGTGCCATATTGTTTAAACCTTTCCATGTCAGAAGTAGATTTTATATTTGATCCGTTCGCAAACAGGTAACCAGTGAAGACTCCGTAGAGTAGGTGTAATATGATCAAATTTGCGAGTCTTTGTTAAAACGCGAGCAGCTGAGTTCTGTATACGTTGCAGTTTCTTAAGTTGTTGTTCAGTTATTCCATTAAGTAAAGCATTTCCATTGTCTAGGCGCGATGTTACAAAAGCATGCAATAGTATTTCTGGTGTATTCTTAGAGAGAAGTTTTCTAATGAAACGGAGGTTTCTAATTTGGAAATATGCTGATTGACACACATGACATGGTTCTCCCTTGATAACGTAGAATCAAGATATATTCCCAAATTGCGAACATTGGTAGAGGCAGAAATAGTTGAAGAACCAATCTGAATATTCTTATGCTGGATCTTATTCTGAGCATTTTTTGAAGATATAATAAGCAGTTCTGTTTTGCTATCATTCAATTTCAGTTTGTTTTTTGACATCCATAATCCAGTATCAGAAATACACAGTTCAATACACTGACGGGCTAAACTTTCCTCAGCAGCATCATTTACATTAAAAGACAAATATAGTTGAGTATCATCGGCGTATGAATGTACAGCTAAATTATGTTTACAAGCAATATTAACAACTGGAGAAGCATAAATGTGACAAAAAAGGGCCCAACACAGAGCCTTGTGGTACTCCAAATGGGAGGTTTACCGGCGATGATAAATTGTTGTCAATGCTAACAGATTGACGTCTGTTTGTTAAATATGAAGTGATCCATTTCGTCGCTGTTCTGACATAACGACACATCACAACAGAATTAAGTAAAGTGATGTGTTGTCAGAACAGCGACGATTTAAGAGCTGAACCTGTGATACCAGAAGATGTAAGACGCGAAAGAAGAATATTGTGATCAATGGTGTCAAAAGCCGCAGAAAAATCAAGTAAAACTAAAAACACAGCATGTTTTGAATCCAATTTCTGTAAAATATCAATCTGGACTTTAAGAAGCACAGTCTCAGTTCCATGAAATTTCTTGTAGGCAGACTGGTACTTCTCTAAGAGGTTGTACTTTTCAAAAGTGTTCATTCAGACGAGTTGCGACAATTTGTTCAATAAGCTTAGACACATAAGTCAAATTTGACACAGGGCGATAGCTTTTAAGATTATCAGGATCAAGAGTTGCCTTCTTAAGTAATGGCTTAACAACAGCGCTCTTAAATTGTGATGGAAAACTAGATGTCTCAAGTGACAGGTTTATAATCTTTGCGATGGTTGGGAGGAGAAGATCAATATGTTCCTTTACAATCCATGTAGGGATATAGGATCCAGTTAGCAATGCTTGGTGGGAGAAGATGTGATATGTTATTCACTCAATCACTCTCTGATAAAAATATGGTCTTTATGATCTTCTGATAGATGAGGGGGCAACAAACCCTGTTCTAAGGGCCTAAATGACTCATTCTTTATTTTATTCTTTTCATATTTGAGATTTATTTTGGTTGGATCTTTTTTGAAAATTTTGAAAATTGTTGAAAAATTCACCAGCACCGATGAGTCCCGACCCTACCTGAGAGGTCTATTTGCGCGTAGAGCAGGGGTTTTATTCTGTTGCCTGAGTGAAGTGTATGTGCCACTGACTCCTCATGAGGTATTTACAATGATTTAGATCAATCTCAAATGATTTATGTGAGAATTATCAAGCTATGTATATTTTCTAATGCCATTTTAGCAATCCTTCATGATCCCATAGATCATCTACTATTGAGCATTAGGCCTAAAAAAATTAATTGTTGTGTTGCCCTCAAGTGAAATTTTTTAGACAGGTCGGTAGGTAGGTTTTTTTTGTTTTGGTTTTTTTTTGGTTTTTTTTAATATCTCATACAGATTCCATTTAAAAGGTTACTTATAGGCCCATTTTCCCAAAAATTAAGCTTTTAGCAGTTTAAAAGAATGAAGCTAAGGTTTTAAATCAGAAATAAACTCAGGGAGTCAATATAAATAAATCAAGTACAATGAGAATCAAGTTCATTCTTTCATTTGTTTTATTGTTCTCAATCTCAAACACATGTACACGTGACTTTGTGCTCTGACATTGTTTCCAAAGGTCGTCTTCACAGCATTGGATCCTTTCCATTGAGCTTGTTGTGACTGTCAGCCTTTTTCTTCTGAGGTAGGCATCTGCCTGTCTGACTGGCTCTTAATATATCAAAGGCATTGCGGGGCTGACCATCATTTATCGCCTCATCTTGTTGTTGCTCTTGTAACTTAAAAATGATATGTCTGAACCCAAGGTCCCTCAGGACGGTAAGTGGCTCAGTAGCTTTGACTGACTGCCAGGGACCTTGGGGTCCGGTTGCAACTCTCACCTCTACTAGTAAATCATCCGTATTCGCCCTTTTGTGTGTGTTATACAAAGAATAAAAATCCCCAACTAAAGAAATGCTAGCAACTGAACTAAATGAAATGTGGGCGCCTCTTGATCCGGTGATACAAACTGCGAAAGAATCCATTTTCCAAGCGAGCCAAAACTAAAAGAAATCAAAACACCGTCGCATATCGCGTATCGACAGCCCGTGGTTTACACAGCCCGTCATTCTACAAACATTCCGTACCGTATAGCTGATGCTGTTTTTTACTAAATGTAACTACGTAAGAAAATGCAAAAAAGATACGTTTTATACTATTTTTGTATCGTATTTACTTTTAAATGCCTGAATAAATATTTGTAAACTCATATTTATTTTCTTCTCGTGTTTTCTTTGTTTTATTATTTAAATATAAAATGCTAAATATGTACAACATCAAGTGCACTGTATTATATTTTTGCCGCAAGACGACACTTAGATTTCGATGGTCCTTCGTGGATCCAATACGATTCATTTCGTAAATATTAAAAAACCGGGGTCCAAAAACGTGAATCGGGCCAAGATGCTTCGAGCTATATTTTTGTTGTGTTTCTGATGGTTGACTCGGCGAGGGATGTCATGGTGAACGGATGATTTTTTTTCGGAGTATATTCCCAGTTTATTCGGTGTTCTTGTGGTTCATGAAAGAGTTTGGTGTAGCTTTGTAACAAAAACTTACTTGGATAGAGATTTTTCGCACAGAAAACAGGTAAAATATTGAAGAAATGTATTTAAAAAAAATTTTAAAAAAAAAAATTAAAAAAAACAACCCGGTCCTATTTTTGAAAATTTCGGACCGGGCGCTGTGGGCAATACAACAATTATTTTTTTTAGGCCTTATGTAGCATAGGTGAATCTCAGTTACAAGTATTGTTTTAAGAGACTTTAAACACCCTCGCATCCTCTATACTATTCAAACGGCTTAATTCTGTCAGCAGTTAAACAGGTACACGAAGGAGATAATTACTCAAGAGATTTATTATATATATGCGAGGAAAGAAAACAAATCTTTCAATGCAAGGCAGGTTTCTTTGCCTCACCACAAATCTGTGAAAGATGGTGATATCCTGCTGGCAAATCAAAGTAGTAATTCTATCTACATGCATAATGACAATTTGAAACAAGAGGTGATTCAACTTGTTTTAAAATAACTTAAAATCCAATGATGTTACTGAGTGCTAAAAAATGCTAATCCTAAGTCCCTCTCCAAACGCATGCGCCGTCGGTTTTTGATGACGTAGTTAACCAAGCCTATATAGTGAGCGCAGTATACTGCGCGAATGTGTAGCTGAGGGCCGTGGCTTAGTGGGTGGGACGTGGGGGATTGAGAAGGGAGGGTCCCCGGATCTAAACCCGGCAGGTTCCCGAAGATTTAGTTGGCATTTTTCCTCGAAAATTGTGATCCCGGTCAAAAACCCTAAAATGGGGTTAGGGTTATGGTAACATTTTTTTTCCTTCTTTTTCTATTAACCCAAACCCTCCTGAGTGCTAAAAATGCTAATCCTAAGTCCCTCTCTAAACGCATGCGCCGTCGGTTTTCTATGATGTAGTCAACCAAGCCTATAGAGTGAGCACAGTATACTGTGCGAATGTGTAGCTGAGGGCCGTGGCTTAGTAGGTGAGATGGGGCTTGAGAACGTAGGGTCCCCGGATCGAATCCCGGCAGGTTTTCTTGAGATTTAGTTGGCGATTTTTCCTCAAAAATCGTGATCCCGGTCAAAAACCCTAAACCGGGGTTAGGGTTAAGACAAGATTTCTTCACAGCTCCATTGCATATTCTTCACTATCACATTTGCCAAGAGAAAAACCCATGCACCATGTGTGATAATATATGCTACTGATCACATGCAGGCCTCATTCTAGCATGCTAGCTGAGTTGCTCTTACATGCTTATGTGTCAAGTAGCCCCTGCATTGATTGCAACGCGTCAAGGTGTTTCATGTGTAAGAACTCTCATCATTAGCAGACCTTGAAAATTGATCACTTGAGTGTCACAAAATACACTCACAGTTTACACACAGAACATACTTGCATGCATACACATAGAGAGAGTTAATTGATTTTTAATTACTTACTGTAAAACAACTTAATTTCACTAGCAATTTAATTTCGCTATTTCGCTAGGAGATCCGATTTGCCAAATTAAACTGCCGCCAATTACATTATTTATAAAGGATAGATAGGAAGATGATACAAATTTAGTGAAATTAAATTGCTGCAAAAAGTTGACAAAATGCCAATTCGCTAAATTAAGTTGTAGTGAAATTCTGTGAAATTAAGTTGTTTTACAGTATTCATCTCTGGAAATTTCTGCCACCATATTTTTTGCCGAGACGCCGAAGCGTCGCGGTACATTAGAGGCGAGATATCTCAGTATTCAGATTCAGTGTGCTGAGCACCACTTTCAAATGTTAAGATTGGACGAAACAGCGTAAATATTAAAGTTGTTATCGGTTTTGGCCAATGTAAAGGATTGTATCAAATTTGTGTGGATAATTTTATCAAAAACATTCATAGACAAGAATTCCTGATTGGACGAAACAGTGTCAATATTAAAGTTGTTATCAGTTTTGGCCAATGAAGCGGAGTGTATCAACATTTTATTTGGATAATTTTATCAAAGACATTCATAGATAAGAATTTCTGATTGGACAAGTCAATAAGACATTCTAGCTTTGAACCAATGCTAACGATTGTTTGAGTCTCGCTTCATGGAGTTGATGGCGTATCAATTGTATTAGATTGCCGTCGTTTGATTGAAAAACAGTGGTTAATGCTTTATACCGAATGAAAATTAATTCAATTAGTTATGATTCTGCCGCTCGTCTTATTACATATACTAAACGCCACGAACATATCACACCCATTCTACGTGACCTCCACTGGCTTACTGTCAAGGACAGAATACGCTTCAAGGTTCTCCTTTTAACCTTTAAGGCAGTAAATGGACTTTCTCCTACCTACATCTGCAATCTCATATCCTTCACCACTCACAGACCTCTTCCCTCTTCAAACCAACTCGCATTAAAACCAGGACCTCGGGTCAAAACATCATCCTATGGCGACCGTGCCTTTGCAGTTGCTGCACCCAAACTCTGGAACAATATCCCTGTCAATATCCGTTCAGCTGAGTCAATTAATCAATTTAAATCCAAACTCAAAACATTCATGTTCAAGTAATTGTATTGCACTGTTGTATTAAGTCAATTTGGTTGTTGTTTATAGTGTATATGTTGTGCATGTTGTATTGTATAGCACTTAGAAACCTTTTGTATTTTGCGCTTTATAAATGTTGTTTATTATTATTATTATTATTATGATCAAATTAATTTATGGCCTGAATTTATTAAGACATGGTGTTTTTTGAAAAACTATTTTTAAATTTGAAAATAGTCAATAGGAATTATAAATAATTTATATCGTATACAAAGAATATGTATTATCATAATTAGATTCCCTTATTTGGAAAAATGCGAGATCAAAAGTGACGTCATGATAACAAATGCTTAGAAAATGTGCAGTTTGACGCCATCTTTTAATTTTAAACAGACGATATGAGTTCTGCACATACATGTAAAGCAATGGGATGATTACTCTGCGTCTTTTTCGATCGCAGAGCCTTTATAATTGCATGATGTTACAACAGATCGGTATAACATAAAATTTGGATGACGATGTTCCCAGAAAGGATTTTTTCTCTGGCCTGCAATCGGCTTGCCGAGCGGTTTATGTTTCGTATTTTTCGGCAAGGACTTGCGACGTCCCTGTTTGTTTACTAATTAGGCTAAGCTTAATTACTTTCTAAATTGTATATGACTATCATGACTATGGCGCTCTCGATCATACCGTCTCCCACCATTGATTCGGTCCCACCATTGATTTGGTCTAGGTGTGTTTTATTCTACTTTGGCGTCTCGGCCAGTTTTTTAGAAGACCTTGTTACAACTAATTCCTTCGTACAATGATGATACATGTTTGTCTATAGATTTATCTATTTATCACTACATCTTTGATTCATGTGCTGATGTCAGATATCAACATCCCTTAATTTCCTATGGTATTTAATTGAATATTGTTGATGTGTTTCTTGTAGATTATTTTAAGTATATTTTTCCAAGCTTAATCCGGCACAATGATCTATATGAAATTATTTTATTATTTGAAGTAGTATTATTAGTTCCATATTATCAATTGATTTCTCTATAGTAAGATTTTATGTTTGTAAAGTGTTAAAGATAGAGTGAGCTTGAACACATCATTCTAAAGTTGTGACAAAATGGCTGCATAAAAGTGCCCTTTGACGGGTGTCACAAACAATTTTAAACATCTGCAATGAAAAAGTCAAATTAAAATTCTGATGAATAAATCCAGAGCAATCAATCTCCATGCAAATATGGCAGCTGAATCCTACCCAAAAAAATAAAAATAAATAAACATTTATATAATAATAATAATAATATTACCGTTCTTATATAGCGCTTTCCACAATGCAAGCACAGTCCCAAAGCGCTTTTTAAAATAAAATAAATAAAATAAATAATTATCGCTGCCAGTTTAGATATCAGAATCCTTTGGTCGCTACACTTAGGCGGCTACCAGTCGACAAGTGCACAAGCCTATCAGCACTACTTAGATTTTGATATCCTAACAGCTCCCCAAATATCGCTTGGGTCGACGAAGCAATTGAGACCAAGTACCTTGCCCAAGGATACAAACATGTTGGCCTTAGCGGGGCTCGAACTCACAACCTTTGCATCGTGAGACCGGCGTCTTATCCACTAGACCACACACGCTCTCATATATGTACCCTGCTGATACAAATTAACCTTGTAAAATTTATTTTCCATCTCATATCATAACCTTGATAATAGCAGAATTCCATCAGAAAATAAATAGCTATGAGTCACATTCATATTCTTATTAAAGATATAATTAGAGAACAAGCGGTACTTAAATTATGTTTGATGCATTGCTGATCAATATGCTTTAATATATAGCCTCCCACTGTTTTAAAACATTTTTATGATGAAAAAAAACCCATTGAACTCGGGTTGCTTTTCATAACCTTTCAAGAATTTACAATGATATCTTTAATTTTTAGCATAAAGCGACCTATTTTAATTTGGATTAATTTTGTATGGGTTCTTAGCAAAAATGCCCCTTTAAAAGTTTTATCATATTATACACATGCAATTTTAGATTTTTCTTGAGGTGATCTAAACTCTTATGTTGGTCATTCATTACTGGTGTGCAACGACCTGACAATATTGAATTTAAAGCTTCATTTCAATCTTACGTTCAATTTCTGCTGTTGCTTGGGGAGGGATGTCACGTAACATACCACACCGCAACACAACATAATGACGACTTAAACCAGGCACGACTCTACCTACGAAGATGCTCAAAGCATGTACAAAGATGAAACAGAACAAAACTGAAACAATAACAGTGAAAACAATCAAATCCAAAGAATGAAATGTGATTCTATAAATTCCCCCTTAAATCAGGGGAAACACTTTTTTAGAAATATTTAAAATTGACTTTGTGACTTGTGTTGAAGATAAGATATAAAAATAAATCTGTTATTGAATCTGGAAATTGTGCACGAGATTGTGATAATGAATTTAATTAGAAAGCAATCACTGGAGATTTACACAGTGGTGAAGCCGACCAGCCTGCAATACCAGCGTTGTCGCTCGCATTGATTGCCTATCCACTAAATGCCACCATAATTGTGCCTGAGGACATGTGAGCTTTATCTTTATTCATAGAGATTGAAAATGGATCAAAATCAAGTTGACAAAACTGACTTGCCGGTTATTGTGTATCACGCTGCAGTTACTGCCCATATTAGTGCACCGACAAATTGAGCATTATATTGAAGTATGGCAATGAATATGTATGTTATATTGTAAGGATCTAGTTAATTGTGGAGTAGTGTACAGATTGCTTATTCTATTAATAAAGTAAATGTTTTAGTCTCACTACAAAATAATAACTTAGGTATGGTGATGTCAGACTTAATTGAGACAATATTTATTGCAATTCTTAAATTTTTTAAATAAGACATTTTTTTTCTACTCAAAGCCTTAATGCAACCTTACCATACATTTGACTTTAATCCTACTATGCTTTCACTGTAATGAATATCAAAAGTATCGCACCATACTTTCATTTCACAACCAGATACAGCACTCCTGGAAATGATTGTGCGGTTACCAATATGCTAATACAAGAAGCATATGCTAATATAAGAAGCATACACTATTTATTCAGTTAGGTTCTCTAAAAGTGTCCAATATATCACCAAATTTTGCATTGAGGTGGTGGTCACTATATAATTCACCAAGTATTAAATATTAAATAAGCCATTGTTTTGTATTTATTAGTCCTCCTCTATGCAAAGAAAAATTACTCCAATTCAAGTTATCAAAATGGCAGCTATTAATAGGTATAGCACACACAAATTTCAAATACATTACAATTGTACAAAATTAGTCTCATTTTGTAGATCTTTGCAAAAGAAGAAATTTGGTGAAAAAATCATGCAAATAGGTTGTTCGGTTCTCGAGATATTGTCCGTTGATCTTTGGAAAATGTGACCGAAAACCTGCCACAAAGTGCCATTTTTGGCCAAAAATGACTTTTTAGCAAGTTTACACCCCTCTAATTATGAAACTATGTACACACAGTGGCTAAAAAACACAGAGGCAAGATACTGGCCATAGGTTTATCCATTTCTATTAAAATCAGACATGATATTTATTTCATATTTGTACAGCAGACTCCAGAATATGCCATTTTATTCAAAATTCATAATCGCATCTCAGAAAATCGTCAAAAAATGACCAAGTCCAGCTAATTAATATGCGTAACGTGAATATCTGAAGTTCTACAAGCAGTAGAGAGATGAGCTTTGGTATACTGGTTACCTGTGACAAGATGTATCTTTAAATGTAAAATTTAGTTAATTATCTCATCAATTATGCAAATGAGCTCATTATATATTCAAATTTCGCATATGCAAATTAGGTCAGTTTGACTCGCAATTTTTTAACTTAAGTTTATTCCTGAACATATTCTCTAACTTGTTTAAGTTGTTTAAATGAAAAATATTGCTCCAATTAAGAAAAAATAAGCACATTCTATGTATCCAGCTTTTAATACCAAATTATCACCTAATTAAATATGCGCAAATTATAAGGAGTCCTAGATCAGCAATAAAATGTCATATAACCACAGGATATGGGACACAGCATAACTGAATATGTGACAACAGATTCATAACAAATTCAGACTCCTTAATTGATTTGCATATGCAAATTAGCTCACACAAATATAACATCTTTGATCATCAAATTAAGTATGCGAAAAAATTGTAAAAGTCAGATTTATATATTATTTGCGTACCAAAAATAACATGATTTAAATTAAATGTTCAACAGTTTAGGCCACCATTGCCCTGCCACAATTTTCCACGCAATTGATTTCCTTCGTCTGTACTGATATGGAGCTCACCGATGACTCCATTGGTTATGACCGTCCCATGATCAGAAGACACCGAACTAACCGAAGTGTTTTCTTGTAGCAACCCATTCTAGGAAATTCCAACAGCTTCGCAGCACGGTCCAACAACTTGCTTCGAATTTGTCAAGTCCGACACTTCAAGACATAAGTCTATCCAGTTTCCGCTCTTTTCTGATTTGGCGACTCTGCGCTTCACTTAAGATATCAAATATGCCAGGCCATTTTTTGGTTCCTGGAGGTTCGATGATTTCAAATCGGCACAACATCTTTGCGATAGGCAAGTCTGTCTGAGGACTCAATATCTGTACGAATGGCTTCGATGTGCAAATGTGGATGTTGGGTCTTCATACCAATTATCTGAAATGAGAAATAAAGATTGAGGAGGGGATAAGCACATGTTCCAATTAAAGTCATAAAATAAATTGTATGAACTGACCATTAAAAAACCTTCTCAACTTAACAGTTCCTGCAATGTTTACAGTACGATGCATCCAGTCACTCACACAAGTTGATGCTCTTATTATTCAAACTCATTATTATGTTGGATTGTCCCTAAAAACAACAACACAAAAATCCAACAACAACAAAACAAAAACTGACAACTGAAGAGATAGCAATGAAATTGAAAAAGAGCAAAAAAAGAAAACATGATAAGCCTATAATAAGCCATTATTTGTCTAATAAAGTTAAAACTATATTATATTGTTGTGGATAGTATTCAAATAATATATTATAAACTTAAAACTTCAGTTATTATTTCAAAAAAGCATTAGAATTGTCAATTGTTCCTATAACTTCTATGCAACAGGTTTTCATTTGGAGTAAGCGCACTCAATGGAGCAGCCACAACAAAAGCACTTCCACATATTCACAAGCGCCATGCACACATGCATGTACATGTACAGCGTACACTCTTCAATGCACTTGTTGTTGGTTGTTGTGCTCTTTACTTAGCATACGGTACTCCCTTTATCTGCGTGTTTTAAATATGTGTTGGGTTTCCTCGTTATTTCTCAACATTAATATGCCTCTGATACAATTCAACAATTGTACTTGTTAAAAATATGTTTAGGTACATAAAACAATCAAAATATCTTACCAGGACAAGTCCAATCATGCACAAGACGGGTTATTTCATCGGCCGACCAGCCAGTCAGATGAAGAATTTGTTCATGCACTGTCGCCATGGCTGAGTGTCTTCGAATAGCTGAGTAAAAGTTTATACCGCAAGTCCAAAGTTCTCGCACATTTTCTGATGTGTTACACTCAAAGCACACAAAATATGAGTAGATCACATAAAACTATGGGTTTTATATGACTAAAATATAGTTTCATTCAGTCAAAACGGTCAAAAATCAAGCAATTCTGGGCAAGTTCGCAAAATTCATTTGATCAATCGCAACTCCAAAAATATTTGTGGCACACAAAACATGAACATAAGGTCATGTAGAGGAGGTCACAGGCAACCATATATGGTAATGGTATCTCTATATATGGAGTGTAACGCAACAGGATAGTGCCTTTTGAAAAGGGGGTTTTACCAAACTGACTGCACTCCGTGAGTGCTGGTTAATTAAGCCCATGAAAGTGAACATTTGTGCCGTGCTTGAAAACATGGCTGGACTAATACAAATAATTAAAATACTTCTAGAGCAGCTACAATAATATTATTTAGAGGTGATAACAAGGGAATATCTATCTAAATAATGGTGAAAGGATTGTGTTTGTAGCTGCTTTTGTTTTCTCACAATAATTATTGGAACATTGACTTGAATCGAGTGACAATCTGTGTTTGTGCATGGTTGCAAGGTTGGCAGGTTTTATTGTGTGTAGTGTGCTATGCCTACTATTAAACAGCTAGTATTATGGACATTTATTGCAGACTCTGTAAATGAGGGGTTTTATGCTAGTGATTGAGAACAGGTGTCTCTGCAACTTAGTGAGTTTTATAAGACTTCTGATCAAGTCGTGTCACCATATAAGTTGTGAATCCTCCGGCCATGTCTTCTACGTCATCGACCTACTGATGAAAATTATCTGAGATTCATCTGATGCTGTCGCTCTCACATACGATTGACTGCTGTTTCAGATAATAGTAAAGTTCAGATTAAGACTACACCGTTTGAAGATAAATGGGGAAAAAACAGAAGGCTATTAATGTTGAGGCATTGGATGACATAATACCTGAGGAATAATCCCTGAACATTGTATGCAAACTGTATTATTTTTTGTTGAATCTAGGTTGATAAATAAAGATTGGGGGGACAGAATTTTGTCATCAAGATATTTTGGAATACACGTGAATGCCCTGTTGCAACACGTGTAGAGCCCATTAGTCAATTTGTGTGTTGTTGAGTGTGTGGGTGTTTTGAAATATTCATCCATTTTAACATAATTTGGCCGATATATGTCAATTGTAAGAACTATGCGGTTTCCCAATGCTGCAGTATTGAATACAAAGTAGCGAAGCACAAAACTAACACAGCGTTTCAGATTGGGTCTTTTACATTTTACAAAAATGAAAAACAAAAACATGGAAAGACCAATAAGCATTCTTATTTGCCACAATTCTAGATTAAAAATGTTATTTCGAGACCATTTTTTTGTCTTGACTAGGAATATCCTTCAAAACAATTTAAAGGTAAAGGTGATTTAATAATAACAAAAGTCTGGCTAGATTTTAATTTGAAACAAGACCATAAATTTGCAAAATTACCCAACGTTGGACTCATCTGGCTATGAATGATAATATTTGAAAGCATTACAAAAACACAAGCATAAACCTGTACTTTATTTCATAGATATGAGGGTGCTTCTCAATATCCAATGACTGAGGGTCTTTATAGTTGATTCCTAGCATATGATGACTTGACACAATTCCTGGTGATTGAAACACCTTGCAAGTTATAAACGATTGCATCAAATTGGATAGCACAGTGGATAACCTCACAGGAATTCTTATTTGCCACGATTCTAGATCCAAAATGTTTTGTTAAATTATAAAACAGAACCCACATGGGATCATCTCTAAACCAGACTATCAAATATTAATTTATTCTTTCCTATAAGCAAACCTCTTTCATTAAAATGTCAACACCACATACTTGAAAGCCCTTACATTGTATACTCATACTTGTAAATCAATACTCCTTTATTAACTTATACATCAATGAAAAACACTCTTTGTCTTTAATATGCATCCTCACCCTTTGAATATTAATATAGCATTTTACAATCAATAGTAGAGACCTAATTAAGCTTCTGCCCCCACAGTTTGGGCCTCAAGACTGGGCAAATTGCCATGTGCGACATAATTGAGTGATTGGACAAGTAAAATTCATTGTCAACGGGTACTTGTGATATTCTATAACAAAATTATGGGGTACCATATTGATGTAAATTTAGTGTCTAGTTTCATCTATGGGTGTTTTATATTTGCAATGCTTGTTGCTTCTTTTCAAAATCATCTACTCAACCATGCACATATTTCCTTGAATTTTAGAGATGTACAGAATATCTGTTAATTATAGCACTCTCTCTCTCTCTCTCTCTGTTTAATTAACATTTGAAATCATGGGTTGACCTTTCCACATGTGTACACTTTACTTGATCATGGTTCTATGTCAAAATATGTACATTTCCCCATGGGTATATGGTAGAAAGGGTTATGTGCAGTAGGTTCACATTTTTAGCTTTTGATGCACATATTAACAAATAAGAGTTGTTATGGCGATGAAAAACAAACACCCTGTTCTATGGGCAAACAGACCACTCAGGATTTCTTTTTTTCATCATCTAAAGGGGTAATTTTGCCCATATAATTCTATTATTTCAGTATGTAACATTAAAAATCACTACAATGTTTGCCCTTTAATTGTAGTACTACCCCTGCTTGGTCCTGGGTTCCAAATCCAAGTAAAGGGTATTAAACATATTTTGAATATGGTTATGAATAGATGCACCATAAATGCAATTGTCTTTTTCCATTTGAGAATAATAATATTGTGGGGGAGGAAACATCAATCAAGGTCTGTTAACCCTTTGAACCCGACAACCGCTATAGCGACTTATGCATAAGTGTACCGTATACCCGGTGAGTTGCTATAGCGACTTCGAGGTATGCATACAATCAACCATATTTGACGGACTATAGGCTCAGTGTAGGATGTCCAAAGGGGTTTGTTTACATAGATAAGACTACTGCGCATCTAAAAACTGCCGGGTCAAAGTTCAGAGGCTTGTTGTTTTCAATTGACGAGTGTTTTTATCAGCGCATTTTGTTTGCTGTTTTTCGTGTCTTTTCGCATCAAAAGTACATTGAAAATGTGGCGCATTTTGGACATGCTAGACGATAGTGATACTGCTGAGGATTTGTTTAGATGATAGTTCTGGAATTTCAGATGATTTTGAGACTGAATCTGATGGTGAGGATATGAATATTTGATGACAGAATGGGCATTGTTGGAAGTCATAAGCTTTTCATGTATTTGCACTAATGTACATGTACAGGTGGGTTTGGGGTCCAAAATGTCGCCATTTTTATTTATTGTTGTCCTGAAAGCACTATCCAAGTAATCTGTTAGTGTTATTGTTTTTATATGATTGTATAATATTACAGATGATTTGGAACAAGTTTAGTATCGTTTTATCCATTTCCTGCAAAAATCAATATTTTGTGTGTTACCCATGAAATAGCCACAGTTAGGCTACACATTGGCTGGCACAGTCAGGGTTCAAAGGGTTAAGATACTTTGAGCTCATTGTAAAGGTAAAGGAGCAATTGTATGCGAGGCAACTTATCAGGAAATTTGTTCAAATTCCATGAACAAATAGGTTGTATAATTTTATTACGCTAAATATAAAGTTTTCTGTTCAAAACTTTGTAATTCAGTCACTAATGAGTGAATTTATTGGTAGTATTACAAATTAGTTTTGGACAAATACCAAAAAGCTTTGAAATGTTTAATCAATTCAAAAATCCTATGAGGACCATGATAATGCCCTGATGTTTTCTATTACTCAATTATGTTGTTATCAACTCATTGATTGATTGCACATTTCAATTGCAATCAATAAGTTGATAAGTAATGAATATTAACATCAACTTGTAATCTTGCTCAGAATCATCTCTGACTGCATGGTCTACTGCCCTCTGTAGTTGGAACCATGATTTGCAGAACGGCCACAATCGTTTCTATCGATATCTCATCTCTCTTTACAGACAAGACAACACCACTCTCGTAAGAGGGAGCCAAACTACACATCCAAATTAAAATTGACTTCATATTTTAGATGGGGAAATTAGCAATAGTCAATAGGGGGCAGTAGACTGGTTAACAACGTGATGGCATAGTTGGTGGAAAGGGTAGGTTTTACCATTCTTATACCAAATCAAATCTCTCCACATATCAATCACCTACTTGAACATGTTTTAAATGTAATATTTGTTATCCTTTGCACTGTAAATGGGTAAACATTCTGTCATTGCAGGTGTATTGAGAGAGAGAAATTGAATGTATACCATTCCATTTGAGAAAAAACAGAAGAAGAAAACAAAAAAGGAATGACATGGAAGGAAAAGTCCTGGCATAAATCTTTATGTAAAATGTTGGAATGAAAATAAGAAAGCAATTTTGGCACAGGCACATCGCAACCCATATGATGCATTGCCTGGTGCATTTATTGTTGCCCATGCTCTTCTGGGTTAATTTCGGCTGTAAAGAGGTTTGCCAATTCGGTGCTGATTGAAGTATATCTATCTACTATCTACTGAAGATAGCAAGTATTTAATAATCAATTACTATTGGCTGTCATTACAAAAAGCAACCGTTTCATTTGTTACTTTCAGTATATTATGAACACCCAAATATTCCATCCTGGTTTGTGCTGTTAAATTAACATATGCTAACCAGTCAGTAAGCGCCTCAGCCTCAACATTTTAGGTGATGATTTAAAAGAGGCCAATTGTTTGGTAGATCAACAATTCTTTAAAAAAAAGGTATAGATACCTTTTCAGAATCACTGTAAAGTATTATCATAACTTGTATTGTGGTTTATTTACATATTATAACGAGTATAAACTAAATTGCAAATGCACCATGTCTTCAACTAAAAAATAACCCCCCTTGGTAAAGTATCTTACCTTACCCTTAAAAACTGTAACCATCAAAAGCTTATTTAATACTCACATTCACCAACATTTGTTGTTTATATCATTTTTGTTTGTTCTTTACAAGCTTTTATACATCTGGTAAATTTTCTCAAGCTCTTTCTATATTTGTATGATCATGACACGGTGCACATTAATGTCATATTCGTCGGCGTCATCATTGTTATTAGCATGATAATCATCATCAAATAATTTACCTTTCAATTTATTTAACCCTTATTAAATTTAAGATTAAACCTGACAATGTTTATGCTTGTACAGTGTATGTACCTCTTTCAGGTATGTGCAATTCCCCTACATAACATTCCAACATAAAATTACACTCATTACATGAATCCATGCATGCATGATACCTTGGCTATAACCACTGACAACCCCACACCATTAGCATATAGATTAGAAAGAAGTTCATCAGTCCTTACTCGTAATTACTTTGTGGCTCCCTCTATAAATAGGATGTCTAGATCAAGCATTAATACTACATGTGCTAATAGGAATCTCACAATACAAAGCAAGGTGATTAGAAGGCTTTTGAATATTTAATAATCTTATTAACCAATAAATAGGATCAAACAGTTTTTAAAATGAGGCCATGAAGGGGGCGGATATAGGATTATTTAGGGAAGATATGGTGTAATTGGATCACAGAGAAGACCTCAGTACAAGCAAATCAACTGGCATTTATTTGTGCAGTGGCATAGCTACCGGGGGCAGGGAGAATTCCCCCTGACAGAAAAATCCCTTTGTGCCCCCGCCCCCAAGCCCTATTAGTGCCCCCGCCCCATTTTCCGGATGTAGTATGTGTATAAGCATTATGACAATTTACAAGGACCATTTTTCGAGTGCATTTTGTGTAAAACATGCCCTTAATTAAAAATAATTGTTATACATATTGATTAATTAAAGCGTTTCTGCATTTTCTCACACTAATACCTTATCTGGTGGTACATGCATAGGAGGCTATTTATTACATACCCTGTAAAAGATCTAATACAAAAAACGCTTTCACTAGACATTTAATAATAATAATTATCTAGGGTATTGAAGCACAACACACTAGGTCTGTCTCTATCAGCATGTTCGCAGAGTGTTAAATAATAACCCCAGGGACCTCTTCTTATGTTAATAAATGGGCCGTGCATTAATATCATTGTATATGCTGGGTAAAATGGTAACGTTATAACCGAGTGTATAATTGCAGACACCATGCGCAATAACACGCTCGTATAAACCACATCATTTGGAGCACTTATTGTTAGAGACAGGTGTTAAACGCCATGTAAACTGTTTGGAATATGTCTGAACACCAGATTCCCTTAAACTGGGTTGGGTTACAGATATCTTAGGAGGATTTCTTGTGTTTAAAAATCAAAATTAGAAATTTAGTCTAAAATTATATTCCCGTTTTTGAAATAATTGTTGTTGTTGTCTGTTGTCTGACTTCCTTTCATTTTCAACCTTCCAATCCTTAAAAAAAAGAGGACAAGCTAGAAACTTACGAAGATGGAAAGGGGTAGGAATGGGAAGACACCCACGACCCATGCTTTTTATAATTTTTTACCATTTTTTGTCAAATGTTGTCATATTAGTTTCATTATATTCCTAATAAAATTCATAAGTGATTTTCATGATTTTGGAGGTAAAAAATCATTTTTTTTCACCTTTTGGTCTATAGTTCAAAAAATAAATAAAAAAATGGTTAATTATAAGTAGCGCCCTCCATCATTGATTTTTACAATGAAAGCAGATTTCCTTGCAGATTTGCATTTTTGATCATAAATCATAAAAGATCTTCCAAGTTACAGATCGATACGATTCCTAATTAGTTCAAAATCATGGTTTGAAAATAGAATGTACCGCTACGGTACAATATATTTTTCAAATTTTACTCTAAATTCACTCTAAACCCATGATTTTAAGGTAATTAGGAATCGTATCGCTCTGTAACTTCGAATATATTTGTGATTTATGATCAGAAAAGTTAATCTGCAAGAAAATCTGCTTCCACTTTTTTCAAGGATTGAGGGAGTCCCCTGGAATAGATCACATAATATACCTTTAATCAATGACCAAATTTCCCATATGTTTCTGGAAAAAAAATTGCAGAATGCAATCTCAGCCAAACATCTACTGTATAGGTTCATAATCAAATAAACCTGTTTTAACAATTAAAATTGTTATCAAAGAAAACATCAACATATGATGATATCTCTTACTATTTATCTATGGGTTGTCATTGTCAGTATACTTAGCCAAAATGCCCATTTACTCTGGCCTCATTTAGGTGTAGAATATCGGTAGACAAAAAGGAAGTCAAAGATGGCAGACAATTCTCGTATTCCAAAACAATGAATAATGAATGATGTACAACACATGGCATATGTCATATGCTAGTAATTTGTCCTCACCCAAAGGTATGTTCTTTGAAATCAATACACAAGTACAACTGCTTTTTATTTTTGTGTTTACGTGATACGTGATCCTTTTAATGATAATTCGTGCTTTGATGTTCATGATTTTACATATTTCTAGAGAAAAAACATATAAAAGATGGAAAAATAGCACACATATTATTAATGGAGCACTAAGTAAAATTAGTATCCTATGTTAATTTGAACCCTGGTAATGTAACTTGACCTGAAATATTGTGATCAATCTGTTGAGATATTTAATTCAACAAAAAATGGCTTACATTGAGCAGGTTTCAATTTGCTAGTTATTATAAAAATATTTTCTAATTTCAATCTGCTAACTCTTACATGTAAATATATATTATGCATTTGGTGGTATTTTTGTAAGTGGAAAAAGGACGTCTCAGGCGCAATTGTTCACTTATTATTGTTTTGGTTTTTTGGTGGGTTTTTTTGCATAGAACAAAGACGCCAACTACTTAAAATCATACTAGCGATTAGCGAATGCATTCAAGCCATTCGAACCACCCCACTAACTAACTATATTCTGCATGAAAGTCCTACACTAAACTAACTGAGCTATTGAAGCATGTAAGGAATAACATCTCATCTATTAGTGATATGATCGGTCCAAACATGATTATTTGTATTGCAACTTGCAACCACTATCTTTTATCTGTCACTTTTATGTTCACATATCCCTAAAATCTTACAAGCGCCCTCTAGCGAGTTGATCCTCAAAAACGGCTTCATTTAAAGGAAGATATGCTTCAATACACATTATGATGGTATTAGATCTTTAATGATAGCATTATAATATAAATTCATTCCCGCTAGCATTTTCAGTAGATAGCACTTTTACAAATGAAAGCGTTGCATCATTGCCAATTCATGTAAATTTGATGATAATTCTTGTCATATGAACTGCCTTGCAACAGTGATGCGTCATCCCTGACCCTTTTTCAACTTAATACTCACACATTATGTGTCAATCAATATTCAAGTAGTATTTGTAAATATTTTAACAATATGAATATAACCATGAAAGTGATATAACCAAAGGCAAACTGTTGACATGTACTGTTCCATGTGACACATCACATCAAAGGCTGGCTACATCTTGTGTACTTTTGACATTTTGACAATTTTGGGCAAAATATTTATACCTAGCTTTTGAAAAGTCACTTTTGAAAATATGTGGAAAGGAAGGTTTGTTTTCTTACGATTGTCTTTATTTCACAAGCTATTTTGCTCTATATCTCAACACAAGCCTGTAACACAATAAGTACCTTATGATGTGATGCATCCATCACATACGGTCCATATTTACATTAATTATAGTCAAATAGGGTGATAAAAACTGACATTTTGTATTTACTTATGACGTAATTAGGTGCTTTATGATATTTCACAATAGGTTATAGGTCTATACAGCATTTATGAATAATGTGATTTGCTCCTTATACTTGTGGCCATCAGATTTTATCACTATTTAGATATCTAATTGTACATTTTCATTAGTTCTGTGGGTCAAACATCTCCTTTTTCTGATGATTTTGACACAATTTGAGGTCATGAATATGTATGATTAATAATAAAACTCTGTAATAATCATGATTAACGCCATCTAGGATGTTGCCATGGTGGGCTAAATACATGTACATTTGTTTTCCAAATGAGTCGTTTTTTAATAAAATTGTCAATATTTAATTATTTTTTGCAACTGTATAAAATGCTTGCAGCCACATTTTTAAGCATTATTGATGTGATCATTGTACAAATCCCAAAACTGTTTTCATTAAAAAAAAATGAAATTTGACTTCATAATCTTTTTAAAATCCTTGATGTGAAACTTATCATTTATTTACATTGGCTTTGTATTACAACTCAATATTAACCCGCATGAATGCAAGTATGTCATGTGTGACATTTAGGATTGATAACATTCATGTACCACTACCGAGGTAAGTCAATATTTGAATTATTTCAAATAATCTTGGTACATAATAAAGAACTAGCATCATGCGACCAATTCTAGAACATCAATTTTGGTATTCCCTTTAGAGGCTACCTGTTTGAAATTTTAAATTGCCTCCATGTAATCATTGAAATGCTGCAAGGGTTAACTAAATAAAACACTTGCATGGAAAAATCAAGTAGAAAATACTTCACTTCAGGAATGACCCACTACAATGAAGTGCTTAAAATCTGTTTAATGGACCTCATAACACCGTGTAAGTGTACCAAATCAGCATTCAATATGCATACAGTAATTGGTTTATAGTAGTAACAACATTTTAAATGATAATTGTAATTATTAATTTGAAGACATGAACAAATACTTCCAAATCATTCATGCATCTTCATGAACTTATCAGTGTTTCTGTAATACATAAGTGGCAAGTGTAACATTTAATTGGATGTTGGATCTTTGCAAAATATACAGCGGTCTGAAGCTTCAAAGCCTAATTAAAATTATGAGGTTTCAAATACAAAGCTCATAAAAAATGAAGATCTATCAAGAGATTCCCTTTTATAATTAAAAACTTCACTTCATTGGGCTATTCCATTTGAAATCCCTACACCCCCTATAGAAGACATTACTTTAATCTTCCACACAGGGAGTGTGAATTTCAAATGGGGTTACCTGCATGGGTGACTCCATTTGAAATCTACACTCCATAACCCTAACCGCACTAAATCTCACTAAATCTCACTGCCAGAAACTATCTCCAGGCAAGTGCTGCTGCATTGCCGCGATGACGTCACCTACCGCAGGCATATGTGGTCACTGAGTTTGAGGCCGCATATGCGCTAGGGAGTTAGTTCAGTTGGTATAGAGGGACAGACTTGGGTGCGGATGGTCCCGCGATCGAATCCCGGGGGGTGCTGGGTGATTTTTCAGGTAAAAAAATAGTACTTTTTCCCCCCTCCCCCGATACGCACAAAAAACTAGCTTTACTGGTTAGGGTTTCCATAGGGGGTGTATGGAGTTCAAATGGAATAGCCAATTGTACAATTCCTTTATCTAAATATCACCAGGATGAGCTACAATGACTACAACATGTGTAAATGTTATTCAACTCAAACTAATTATATGTAGCAAAACAAATCATTGACACGCCTTTAAAATGAATAAATATAGCTGCCTCTATCTACAGCAAGCTTTTGAAGGGATCAATATTGATAGACAATCATCGTCTCCAGGGATGAGCTTCCTCACTGGCAATTGATTTTGACTCTTTCATCATCCATCTGTCACTATCATGATACCTAATATGTGGGGTAATTACATTAGGCCATAGTCAGTCACGTATGGGTTACAGTTTATAGTATGCTACAGTCCGCTGCCATTTCCTCTATCATCATTAACTTTACGGGGCTGACAGTCCAGCCTGTTCATTTTGCTATTTTATGTCTTCTTAAGATTTACATTTTGGGTCTTTACAGGAATCATCTATTGTTTTAAGCTTGAACACCTTGCATCTACTGGTTGTTTACAACATTTTGAAATAAAGATGTTTGCCTTTGTGACTCAAAACGCTCTTACCTATTAATTTAGACGCATGTCCAGGGGTGGGGGTGGGGGGGAGAGAGGGTGCTCAGGGGAAATATGTGACAACTCCCCCCCCCCCCCCTCACATTTCTCACTCAGCGGCAATTAGCTTCGCGCCAGGGCACTCATGGAAAATATGATCAGAAAATATCATTGATGGCCAGCCAATCAAACCAATTCCAACAAAATCCACCACAATTTGAACTCAGAAGCCCTGTTCTCATAAATTCTTAGTAATTTAGCACTGCTGGTGGAAGTAAATAGAGTGCTACATCCTATGGTATCATACCATAATTCAAGGGTTCACAACCAAAGGGCCTTAACTTTTAAAAAGGACATTCTGAGAAAAAGAGGTTTTAATATAATTATTGCATTCCATTTAGTTGTGTGTAAAAATGAACTGTGCTTTTAACTCACATGGGGTTATTTTTTTAGTATTGGGCAAGTCTTTTTTAGTACTTAGAATCTTTGGACGACAATGATTTTTGTTATTTCCAATATCTAAATTGACCAAAAAGTGAATTAAGGCCTTCCGGTTGTCATCCCTCGATATATACATAGTTTCTGCAAGTCCTGATTTTATCTTTAACATGGGTTTTTTAAAGATCTTGTTAAGCATACTGGCATCATGAGATGGTGTTTCATATTATACATGGCTTGGAGCCAGGAAGCTATGGCGTATGAGTATTATCTCATGTGACATGTGCATCACTACTAGGGCCCTAAGCGAATGAACATTGCAGTGGAATATTTTTTTGACTTTTTAGATAATCATGTTTTGAGGTGTGCTTTATTATGCGTACTGCCTTACTATTTCAATTGTACATTGAAAATTATCAATGACGACTTTTTCAGATATTCAAAATAAAAATTCATTTTCCCCCTAGAAACCAAGCCTCCAATTAAGCGAGTCTGGACCAGGAGCCAAATTCTTTATTTTTTCCATCGTACCTTTCGAAACTTCATGATCTCAGGGAATTACCCATCTCTAAATGTAAACAAGAGCGATGTTGTTGACCCATCGTAGCAAAAAGTTTGAAGTTCATTAATTATGACATAACACTGTATTCCCGATATCTTTTTTGGCATGCATGTATCCGATGTATCGCAGTGAATTGGTTGGTCCCAACATTTTGATGGACATTTCTGGATCGTCAAAACCTCGTGCAAATTGCGCAATCAGAACTTTCTGAAGAGAAGAAAAATCTTTGACATAAAAAAGCTGAATTAGGCAGCTCTTAATTGGAATATAATGAACATCATGAAACCTCTCGATCAGGAATGACTTGCAAAATTAATATGCTGTTATGTAGGTAAGAAAATCGGACTAGAAAATAAGCTTATTTACTTTTAAAATAGAATTAAAGGAGCGATATTTCGGGGTATTTTTTTTGTCATGACCTTTTTGCTATTGCATGAGCTGAGATCTCGCATTTGGTTTATTTGCGCGCGATTTCTCGGTTTTTGATTGCAAATAGCAAAATCTCAGGTTTGTTTGTTTGTTTAAACGGTCGGTCCGTATGGACACACACTAGTTGTATTCAAGCAAGTTTTGATTAGCTTTTAGGTATTTTTTATTGAGCTAGAGCAACGAACATTCTACATTTCTAGTCCTTTAAAAATAAAGGCATATGACCCAGTGACGGGTATGAAAATTTGCCGGCACTTAGGTATCTATTTTTGGGAAATACCAGGCGCCAAAACTCTGGGACCAGGGGGTAAACTATATGGAAAGATTGATTGATTGATTGATTTTTTGATTTATTAAATTTTATGTTTTTTCAATTTATTTATGTGTGCCCAATTACCTAATACTCCAAGGATATGGAGGAGAGCAAACTAAAATTGTCTTTTAAGGTTTAAATTTCTTTTAAAACAAATACCCAGGTTGCGTGAAAATCGCTCACTAATCTGTATGGATTATGAAACAATTGCCTCTGAAATGCAATAAATGACTAATCAATTAAGCCTATATTTTGCATCATGATATTAATACACCCTGTCAGTAGACTATGCTGCAACAACAACATCTGATCTATTTTGATATGATTCCCACCCTGAATGTCATTTCTTTGATGCTTTTGAAGTATCTACCTGTATTTATCATGTATTATTCACACCATTCAGTCTGACTGAATCTCAATGACTGTGTTAAAGGCAGACAGGTAGGCAGGCATGTATTTTAGTGGTGATGCAGATATGACTAACAGAGCTAGGGACTGTCTTGGAGAGAGAGAGTAAGCTAATGCTTCAGGTTTTTAAATTAAAGTAATAATAATAAAAATAATAAAAAATACTACCACATGTAGCATTGCCATCGAATGGTGATACTTCCTTCAAATTGCTGACCCCTGAGAGAGATGGATACTCATGGAGTCAAATAAATGGATTAAAAATAAAATGTTAATAGATTTGTTATATCAGATTCAAGGCTCATCAAAACTTTTTTATACTTTACAAGAATTAAAATTGACCCCAAATTACATTATTAATTACAAAATAAGCCTTGGAATTATATGCACAAAACATACGATCAATATATTTTTTATTATTGCCATTTAATCTCCTTTCCTGTTAGGACATAGCATTGTGACGACATAGAAATATGTGGCAGAGGAGCTATGATGTAGCGATGGAAGTGCAGAAAATATGGCAGTTAACATATATTATCTAAACCTCTATCACTTAAGCATAAAAACCTAGATAATTTGTCCCTGGCAGAATGCTCTCAAATACAACTGTGAACAACCATCATTATAGCCTAGATACATAGAATGTAAGGGAGCAAACCACACAAGATATTTAGAAATTGGCATTAAATTGTGCAGATTTTCTAATATCAAAGCAGGTGAAAACCCCAGGGATGCTTGGTTAGTAAACGGTGACACTACAACAAAATGAAGGGATAATAATATCCTGAAAATATAGCAAGTAATTGAAATTGATAAATGTACATGCAGCATTGAAACTCCAGGCATCAGGAGGAAAGATCTTCCTTCTTATCATCAAAATTGCACATAATGTATATATCAAATGTATTTGGGAAATCTTTCTGAAAAAATATGAAACATATTTTTGTTATATGCAATCAATGCATACCAAGAATTTAAAGGGTAACGATAGATAACATGGAGAAGGCTACAAGGATGCTAAGCCTAAAGAAGTTTTGATACAAACATTGATGTTTGAATAATATAAGCACGCGATACATTATTGACTGCACTACACGGATCTATCTTGGTGGAATGGTGTTTTCATAATGTTGATGGCATCCTTAAAACCTTATTTAAGTATTTTTATTCATAATGATGTATCTATCCTATACTTGGTTAAAAGAATAATGTGAAACTGTAGAACAAACTGTACCAAATTTGAAACAATCTCCTTACAAAAGTGGTTAAATATTCAAAAGTCAACAAAAAATTAGTCCAGGAAATCACACCTATTCCTGACGATTGAAATTTGACATCCAAATAACGCCTCCACTAAAACAATCCAGACTACATTCTGTGTGACTTGATTGTACAGGTACATGTCCACTATGTAGGTATTGACATCCTCAACCCATACCATTCATTGATTCATCTATCTATGATGTGATGCAGGTCACGATTTATTGTACAGGTAGTGTTATAATGAATAATGAGAAAGAATTTGAACTGACAGGTCTTCTCTCTCCATGTACAGTGTAGCTTAACACTGCTAAAAGCTTTTACAACAAATGTATGCTATTTTTTTCAGATCATATTATAATACTCTAAAAATAGAGTAATTTTGATGAAGATAACGATCAGGGAAATGTTAATCATCATGATACTGAATCATAATACTCAATTATTACATGCCTGTCAAACACATATTATAATTTCCATGCTATAAGATGTGACTTCTCTTCCGTAAGTAAACGTCCCTTTTATAACAGATGTTTTGTTACACATTTATGTACATGATTGAAGGGGGGATGGTATAGTATTTGTTGATGGGTTTTTTTCTATAATGTCAATACTACTTTCAAAAAAACCTCTTTTAATGTTGAGAGAGAAAAAATAAAATGACTGGTAAAACAAGACCAGCAGTTTATTTTGATCACCATGTTATCCCATGTATGGCTATCTACTGAAGATAGCATCAAATTGTAAATTTAATTACATTGAAGCTCGTAACACTTCACACCTGGCTTACAGACTATGTTATAAAATGCTTAGTTATTACTGGCTTTCAAACGAACCAAGTCCTAAAATTGGGCAATGAATGTGGTCTTACACTAGGAAACAGCATTTTATATTGTTGCATATTTCTTAGATGTTAATGTTGTCACCCTTTTTTTTTAAATGACATTTTCATTCTGTATTGCATTTTGATGTTGATTCATTCATTGCTGCTTGACTTTGCTATAATTTGCAGACAACAGACTCAAGAATAGACCTAAGTTTTATATTGTTTTGGATTTTGGACATTGATTTATGTGTGATACACGATGTAAAATGTCCATCAAGTGATTATATATGTAAATGAAACATATTGAGGTGGTTTTTATCTCAACACAAATTGAAGATGTATCTAGAATTTTCAGTCAAACTACTATGACATTGTCAGCAGTGTGATGATAGGACATGACCTTAGGCACACAAGACCCTAATGTGGGGTCAATATACATGTTTGATTTAAAGGTATATTATGTGATCTTTTCCAGGGGATGCCCTCAATCCTCAACAAACAAAATTGGAAGCAGATTTTCTTGCAGATTTACTTTTCTGATCATAAATCATAAATATATTCTAAGTTACAGAGCGATACGATTCCTAATAACCTCAAAATCATGGTTGTAGAGTGAATTTTCATAGTAAAAATCAATGATAAAAGGCGCTACTTGGAAAAGATCACATAATATGCCTTTAAATGCTACTAACAAAATGAACTCTTTGCCAATTTTAAATGTAATGTAATTTCAAGATCATTGTTATAAATTCTATAACTGTTACGAGTTGAAGAATCAATTGTAACTGTAAAATCAAGAACTATTAATTTCAGTAAGAGTTGCTGAATTTAGATGAAATATGATTTATAAAAAAAAGATTTTAATTATTAATTTAAGTCACATGGCTTGCTTATGTTATTAGTCAGTAGTCCTTTGTTTCAGCATTCAATGGTTTAGGACATAATATGGATCTTCCACTAATCCAATGCTATGAATGTTTCAAACTTTGCTTTTGAGGGCAAAAGGTGCTTTTTGAAGGAAAACATGCTTTTTGAAGGAAAATGTGGGTGTTTTTTGCACACAAATTTGCCACATTATGTGTTCAAAACACTCAATGTTCTTCACTGGCACCCTGGGCAGTTTGGAGGAAATGTAGATGCACTATATAAAGGTCATAGTGTTTTCAATGCAATTTCAAACATAGCTGCATTTTGAAAGATCCAACACCTTTTCAATTAAGGTAATCTGCACCCTTGGCCAATGCTATAATGTAAATGTTATAAGGTACATGTAGTACAGCATAATTGAAATATACTCAAATTTCTTTTCGCTAATCGGTTTTTCAATACACAGAATACTATGGGCTTACAAATGCTGTTTAATACACATTTGATAACTTATAATGCTATAAATGTAGCACTCCCTCTTACGCCAATAATCTCCTTATTTGGATATATGCAAATTCCTCTTTGATATATAAATGAGGACATTTGTTTAATCATGTCAGAATTCAGTATGTTGTTGGAAAGCTGCTGGTTATTTTCATACATAATAGGATTCTTTCACATAATCTTGACAGCCACTGATTACTGATTAAACCTATTTCACTCTCTATTCCCAATGCAATACTTTCAAAAAGATCTAGGACACGTATCAGTTCATCCTACCTACAATGATAACTTTAATACCATTAGGTGACACGTGACACCATGCAGCTGCTCTAATTCGGAAATGAACACGATTCTATTTTTGATGTAACATATTTCTTAGGGCTGCTAAGAATATTGTTATTCTTGTTAAGGCAAATATCATGTTTTACATTATGATGAATTCAAAATGTCAAGTCTATTCTAAAATGCTTCTATTCATATTTTAGATGCACATCACCTATGAACAGACTGATTCCCTCAACTAATTGTACACTATTATAGAATGAATAAGATGCCAAATCCCAAAGTGTATTTTCCTACTTTTTCATGCTTTGACATTTTATCGGCAGCAGGACATAATTGCAAATACTCTACCCTTCTAAGTATTTAATTGCATTACATTGGAACATCGGCAACACACATCTGTGACAAACATGGTGATCTATCATTGAAAACAATTCACAGGATATGTGTAGCCAGTTCTCTGAAATGTAGCTGCAAATTACAGAACATAAGTTCTTTCAACAAGTATTGTGGGCATAACTTCTCAATAACAACCCTACAACAAGGTTTTATCTTCACTTGCATTGACACAAACTGTATCCCTACATTATTCTGTCATTTGAAATAATTCCATGCGTAAGTGATGAATGAAAGTTGGCAATGAACTAACGAGCGCTGCCTTACGGGCAGACTACCCTTATTTTTATAAAGAACATTACACATTGGTTCCACTCGTCAGTGTTATTACACTTCATTAGGTAGTCTTATTTATGTTCACTGTTTCATAGGCTGATAACCTAATCCTCTATACACTAAAGCATTCGTTTCCGGTATTCTAAAACTGTCTGCAATTACAGGCGCAGACAAGTATGTTCTCAATACTCTCGCCCAAGCACGGATGCAGGATGTCCAACCCCGGGGTGCTGGAAAATGATGATCAGTTTAAAGGGAAACGAGCGAAGCGAGTGGAATGTCCTTGCAGCGGAGGGTCCTGGGCCTGCTAAAAGGCATATTATAATGTGATCTTTTCTAGGGAGCACCCTTTATTCATGATTTTATTTTAGAAAGTAGATTTTCTTGCAGATTTACATTTCTGATCATAAATCATAAATATAGTTACGATTCCTAATTGCTTCAAAATCATGGTTTTAGAATTAATTTAGAGTGAAAAATAAGTTGTCGTGCAGACCTGACAGTTTATTTTCACTCTTTAAACCATGATTTTGAAGTAATTAGGAATCGTATCGCTCTGTAACACAGAATATATTTATGATTTATGATCAGAAATGTAAATCTGCTAGAAAATCTACTTTCTAAAAAAAATCATGTATCTTCAGTAGGTTTTTTTTCTTGTTTTATAACCCTCACTTTTGCCCGTCTTTTTTCAATTTCCTTTTTTCACCTCTTATTTTGTCCTTTTTTGTCTCTATTTTGTCTCCTTTTTTCCCTCTTTCCTTTATCTCCTTTTTTCTCTTTTTTTCTTCTTTATACCTCGGGGATGCTGCAGCCACTGCAGCCCCCCCCCCCCCCCCCGATCCATCGTTGCTCTCGCCTTCTTACAGGTACATGTTAAGTTTGGTTCTACATGTAGATACATGTAAATTGTTGAAAGAGGTAATAAGAGGGAATTGTTGTGACACAGTATATTCACGATGAAATTGTTTCTCAATTAGTTCATCTGTGCCAATAAGCTGAGTAGAATTGTGGTATACTGTATTTCTATGATATCTCACACCAACAGATAGTACATCTTGAGATCTATAGAAGATCTTTATGTTTGAAACAAGCGCCTGAATAAAGTATTAGTTTAAAATTGCCAATCGTAAAACGCAATTTAATTAAATTGATGGTAATGTGCTGTAAGTGAACTTTACGTTGCACATGCTAGCCAGTTGTATTATTTGAGATTTGTATTAACAGAACAGAATATATCTAATTGATTGTATTTGCCGCTTCCTTTACAGAAAAGACACTTATCAAACCAACTTCATTTCATATGTAATGGTTTACAATTTATTTTGAATCTACCCCTTAAAATATTTGACCTTTATGAAGGGGCACTGGAGACATTCTGATGAAAACAGGTGTGTGAATTGCTATATGCTCAGCATACCAATTCTAGCAAACCACATGATATTAGTCAGTATTCATCCCATTGACGGTCGTCAGCCTGCACTTGAGTTACTTCCATTTTATATCTTTTTACCCCATGAGCATTTTTAAGTATTGATCTTCAGGGGCACTGTAGCCTTTTACATTTGGGAAAAATTTACAGCTTCATTTTGCAGCGTTCCACAAATTACCCTGGGACTTGATGTCTGCCTGAGACTTGTACCATAACATCATTACTTGAACAGTAGTATAGTAGCCAATATATATGCCAAAGCATTGGCAGTTGGTAAGACAATATACACATTCCGCTCTATGTTTTTCTTTCAGGTAGAGAGCACAAATTATATGAATTTGAACCAGATATTGCTTAAAGCCTGAAAGACACTGATTATGCTGGAAAAAAAAGAAATTAATTTGCCCTTTGCACACGGCCCAAAATCTGAAAATCTAGGCTGGGGCTGACTTTTGACGTTTCCACAGGAGCATAGCTCTTCTGGGACGCTGTAAGAAGAGCAGTATAAGAGCGATAACAAAATCCCCTAGATCAAGCAAGAGGAGCTGTTAATTTGGCATTGAATGTGTGATGTGGTATAAGAGAATGGGATCCAAATTCTGCTGTCTGTTTGTAGTTTCTTTTTTGCCGTTGGCAAATATTGCACTGCACCATACCTTCGTACATAGTACATCCCATCTTTAACATCCTTCTTAAAACCAAAGTCCACAATCCAAGACTTGAATGTGCAAAGATGTACATTGTAAGTCGATATGTTGGCCATTTATACGTCAAACTTTGCCCCAAACTTAGAAAATGGCCCAGTCGGTCTATGTTGCTTTTTACCGTTAGGTGTATGCACATAATATGCAGCAACTACAAATTTACACTTTATTTTCATTAGTCCAGTTGAAAAATAAGTTTCCCCATTCATTTCGCTCATGGAACGCAATTTGAAGCGAATCAGAAGTATCAACATCAATTTTGAAGGATCAGCGACCGTGCAGGCGTCAATATACATTGTATAGCAATTTGTAATGAATTGTGAACGTGCGGAAAACTTAAAAAAGCATGTAAAACCCAATTAAAATTCATATCGTTTCTCTCTGATTTACGAAAATATGTATCGACATGTCCCAAGTATGGACAATATCGTGACAATGCGACACTTACGACAATCGATAAAAGCACTAATAACTTGATAATTAGTATTTACTTCCAAAAGAGCCTCTACCCCTTTTTCACTCTTCTATAAGTTTGTTAGACCACAACCCTTTAAATTTAAAAAATGTTAGAGGTATATTTTTGCCATCTTGCACAAATATTTCCATGAATGTTTAAGGTATTCATTGCCATCTTCAGTAGATAGCATATATTTTCATTGATGATGGAGGCATAACTTTGCAAATATTTTCATGTTTGATGTAAAAAATTGGCTCTTCAGTAGATAGTAAATACTTCTATAAATGTTCGCATTATAATGTTGCTATCTTCAATAGTAGAATATATTTCCATGAATGTTTGAAGTTCCCTTTTGATATCTTCACTCTTCACTCTTCATCAGTATATCACAGATACGTCTGTAAATGTTTGAGGAATACTTTTGTCTTCTGTAGATAGTCAGCATTCCCAATAATATTTGAGGTAATATTTTGCTCTTTTTTTCAGTGGATAGCAAAATATTTCTGTTAATGTTTGAAATCTAATTTGCTATCTTCGGTAGAGAGCAAATATTTCTGTAAACGTTTGGGGTGTATTTTGTTATCTTCAATAGACACATGCAGTAAATGTTCCTAGACTTGTAAAATCATAATCTCATACTCAGTACTTTATCTAAAAGGTTGTTGGTCGGTCTGTCATATACATTCAAATAGGCATGCAGGTTTCTGCTATTTACAAATCTGTACCAATTAACCCCTAGATATATTGGCAATTATGAAGAGACAAAACCATGTTTATTTAGCAATTATGATCAACCCTTGCCATGACACAGGATTTCAAAATTGGACAGCATTAACTATTATTTATTGCTTATTAAAATATTTGCACTCATTCAAATATGTGTAGCGGAAGTGACATTTACAGGTTTGAACTATTTGTTCACTCGTCCGTCTATCCACATACTTAGCAGCATTTCTTATCTTGAGTTCATTTTCATACTAATTGCTTCCTTGCTAACAAGGTTACATCACACCAATGTATAAGGAATGGGACTCCTAGCTCATCCATAATGCATTGGTTGGTACGATGCATTTCTTCAATTAGCTTTGTGCACAATGGTATGATATAGGATGGATGGTTTTGTTGTTTTTACATGACTTCCAAATAAACCAGAATCTGATTACAAATTGAATTGTCTTGATATGGATCTATAAAGTAAAGTAATGCCTTGCTTAAGTTACTATAGATGGTATTATTTCATCCATATTACTATTAGACAACCAGCTGTACAGGCTGTCCCAAAATGATTAGTACCCATCGATGCCCAAAGTTCAATAATTTTTATCATCATCAAATTCGATGGGATTAGATCCGTTGTTTTTACATCAGCTTTGTCATACTGTATTATTTTATTCGAATTTTAGATCATGAATATCGGATTTATCAAACTCAAGATACACTCCATTATGTAAAACATGGTGATTTCACCTTTTTGACAAAGTGCTAAAAAAATGTGTGTGCTATTACAGCTTGTTTGAAAGAAACTTGTGTATTCTCATAAACTCTTGTCTACTCAATATAATCGTGTGTGTCTTTTTATTGTAACTGTTATTAGTTATGGGTGTTCAAATCATTAAAAATTCTTCTCCTTAATTAAATTTAATGGGTAAAAGAAGTTTGTCACACTTGAGTGACCCCATGCATTGTTTTATTTGACAAGTGTTTAGGGACTTCTAAATGACTTGTGGTATTTGGTGAATCACCAGTGGCTTAGATTTCATTTTCACATTGGAGAATGGATTTCGTGAGGTTAAACACTAAGGGACTATATCATTGTTATCAAGTTTGTAGGAAATTGCATCCCCAATATGAAAAAGAAGTCTAAGCCACTGCTAATTAGCCATGATCACGTCTTTACCTGTTTAAATGTCCCTCAAGTTTAGCCTCAAAATTAGCTCATTATAGAAACAAAGCTTGGGGTCGCTCATGCGTGACGATCCATTTTTACTCTTCAAATTGAATCAAAATGAAGAAGTATTAATGGTTTGAACAACAATATGATACAACAGCAGTTTAAACTAGAAATGAACCAAAGCTATTAGCAGACAAGAGATTGAGAGAATGTATTAGTTTCTTTCAAACAAGCTGTTTAAAAACACATTTGTTTTGCACTTTGCCAAAAAGGAAAAAATACCATGTCTTATACAATGGAGTGTAACTTCATTAAAATAAGTCCGACATTCATGATCTAAAATTCTAATGAAAGGGTACAGTATACCAAATATGATAGAAAAACAACGGATCTAATCTCATTGATTTTGATGATGAAAAAAATTATTGAACTTTGGGCATCGATGGGTACTTATCATTTTGGGACAGCCTGTACATAGATCAATGGTAACCACCAATATGAGTGACATCAGTCAGGAAATGTTTTTAAAATTTTGTAAACTAATTAACGTTGAAAATATGAATGAATTACTTGATTTGTACTTGCAACAGCTTGACTGGATGTCAATAAGGCCAAAAAAATTTGTTATGTTGTCCTCCACAACTTTCAGAGAGGAGGGGCAGGTGGGCGAATTTAAAAACTTTTACCAGCGGAAGCTCAAAGTTCAGCCGACAAGAAGTTGAAATCACTCTAAGAGTCGCACATATATGTTAGGCCAACAAAAAAAAAAGGTTTGTCTCAAAGCTTGCGAAGGCTTCAAAATCGGGCGACGCGCGCGGTTTTTTGTCTTCCTTTTTTCTTTTTTTTTACAATTTTTTTTATTTGTGTACTCTTACTAGTATTTGCAACCGTTGACACTTTCTGATATTGTTTTTTTCTATTTGAAATGAATATTGTGATGTGGTTGTGTAAAGAACAATTTTGCAGCGTTTTTTGAAGAACTGAGTTATGTAAAAGTTTGAGAAAAGGAAAATCTGCCGATATTTTTGATAAAAACTTGAAATAAAAATTTGTAGGGAAAATAAAAATTGATTTTACAATTTCCTGCATTTCAGACGCGGTATTTTGGCATTTCAAATCCAATGTGCGCGCAAGCTTTGAGACAAACCTATTTTTTTGTTTGGCCTTATAAACACTTTATTTAATAATCAATGAAATTTAAAGGTATATGACCCGATCACATTTTCATAACACAAATTTTTCTCAAACATATGGAGATTTTCATATCATATGAAAGATCATATTTTTCTGATTAACATACTGAAATTTGACGGTCCAAATCAGTATGATTACGAAGAAATCGGTGAAATAACCACCAATATAGTTTGTGTACAACTCAATGGGCACATTTCACAGCATCTTGTGCGTCTAAAATACGAACCATTAGAGTTATGCAACTCAAACTTTGGAATACAACTCTTTTAAGGATGATCTTTCATGTAGAATAGAAAACTTCAAGTTGAAAATCGGAACATCTACCTTTCAACTGTTTTTAACAAAAATCTAAAAACAAAAATTTGAAAAACAAACCAAAAAAATCAGAAAAAATCAGAAAAAAAATCAGAGCGGCCCTAAATCTGACGAGCGGGCGGTCGAGGACAACATAACAAAAAAATGTTTGGCCTTATGTAATATGTATGCATAAAAACAACAGGTACAATTGGATAAGATTGGTTGTACAATATTGTTGCCATTGTTAAAGTAGCTAACTTGGCTCCTACACCACTACAGAAAAACTGCTGTAATACCAATTCAATTATATCTATACTCTTTATACTGAGACCACAGTAAAGATAAGTCTTTCCCCTACCTATTTCAGGACTTTCGGATCATTTTTGAAGTTTTTCTTTATTTTCTGGAATTTCTGTAGACTAACCTGAACCCTACTACACCACACGGCAACACGGCCAGCCTGTTCTTATAACCCTGCATGCACATTTTTTGGCTCCAAAATGGACCCAGACTATATAACGAGGCGAATATACTGTTCCGAAGTGTAGTGGAGCCGTGGTGTAGTGGATTGGAAGCTGGGTTTTGGTGCAAGAGGTCCGGGGTTCAAATCCCGGGGGAGCATTTCTGGTGAATTTTGGGGGTCGGAAAAATAATCTGTTGCCATGTGGTGTAGTAGGGTTAGGGTTAATCTGCATTTTTTTCCTCTTTTTTTTTCATTCCAAAATTTTGTAATTTTCATCACTATAAAAGCTAAATGGAAAGTACTATAGCATTGAAACTTTGGGAATACATTTATAAGGATATTATCTAAATTCTCTTGTGAGTTTTTGCAAATAGTGTTTAATTTTTGAAAAAAATATTTTTTTCAATTTTGATTTTAATAGGGAAATTTTCAAAAGACTGTAAAAAAGTCTAGAAACACTTTTTTTTAATTGGGAAAATCTCATAATAGAATTTTCTAAACTTGATCACAGGCCTGTCTCCCTCATTCCCCCCCCCCCCCCCACCACCAAATTGATTTTGGTAAAGTGTAGTCATGCTACTGGATAACAGCAGGGTTTATTAATCCCTCCCTTTTTTTTAATGCAATTTTCAGGTCAAACACACACAAATTATTGACTTTAAATCAGAATTTACTCAAGAGTGTGAAATTGAATTCCGAAGAGCACACATTAATTCACACAAGAAAGAAAAGTCAATTTTCCTTGCTTTTTCCTTGCTTTTTCCCTCTCTCCTAGTTTAAAAAGAAGTCCTTTACATTTAATATGTAATATGTGAATTCCCATGGTTTTATATGGTGTGGTTCACCTAGGATCATTTTTGATTTCAAATACAGATGTCTTCTAAAAGATTGAAATGTCACTGTAATTGTACTATTTTTAGTCAGCCTGTTGAAATTGAATTGAAAACCAGTTCCTCCACTGTAATCAATACAGAATGCGGCTACAAAAAAAACCTTGTTCTATGGCCCAAGGGGGAACAGATTTCTCATGTTTGGCTTTTTTTTTTCATCTTTTTTCCCCCTTCAAAATGACACCTTTTTTATCTGAAAATTGTCGCCATTTTGTTAACTAGTTGTTGTTTTTTCATCAACTAAGTGGATCTTTTTTTCACATAAAGACATTTTCACAAATTTAAGCACAAAAAGAAGGTACGCATTTATGTAATTTGTTTATTACAGTGCTTGCACAGTTTCTTCCAATGGACACTGCATTTTATATAACATTTCACAAGTTGTTATTTTTACAGAAAATTCACATTTGTGACATTTATTAAAATGATACCCTCGCTCACAATGCAATTGCACTATCTCTGTTTTGTGATACTTGATTCCATGCATCAAATATGGCTGGCACCACTATTATACTAGACTCGATCCATGGATAATATTGGCATCACAAGGTATATAGTGGGCCATTGACCGGTGTATGCATTTACTTTTTTGGGTAGGGATGTGCCACCAGCACCAGCAAAATGAAAATTGACCCAAACGTTTACCAATTTTTGGAGGGAAATGGACCCATAATTTTCCTACATATTTAACAGATTTTCTATAAAAGCAAACTTTTAGACCCATACATTTACCAAAAATTGCTATGAAAAGGGGGGTCGGGTCATTCATTTACCAGACTGGTAAAAAATGGGACCCTATTTGGCGGCACATCCTCATGACCATGTATCCACCGGGCCATTGATCCATAAGTAATTTAAATTTAGCATTATTTTTTACCCGCCTGCCAATCTTTCATTTTCATCCTTGTCATTCCAGGGCCCCATAGAGCATTTACTGCGGTGTGAATGGCCTATATTATAGTAGATATTACAGTGGATAGATAGGCTTGTCTTATTGATGATACATGTGGTTGATACATCCCATGTGAATTGGATACCACCATACCATTACAGGACTATACTTGATATTGTGAGGATACATGAATGCAAACATAATAGGTAACCTCTTTACAGATAAGACTCTGATGCAGAAAACAGTCTGACTGACTAGACTCTAAAAGCCTGCCAGACAAATGTCTGTGGTTTAGCTCTACTCTACCACCCTTCCTTGTGATGAAATAATATGATGAATAACAGATCAAAAGTGCAGGGACAGAAATGTAATGAAAATCCAACAATCCATTCACACAAAGATTCGTGCGAGTATTCTCGTAAGATGAAAATTGTAACATACTATATTTAAACCATAGATTCATCTAAATGGATTCGCTCAACCTGAGACAAATTTCTGACCCAGAAGTAGATGAAAAAATAGAAGATAAAGTGCCCTGGGCTTTTAGCTCCTTTTCAACATGAAACTCATATAGGCCCTAGAAATCTTACAGAGCCAAAAATTTACAAACTAGACAATTTATACTTTTGTCTTCTTTTGGGGGGGGGGGGGGGGGGCTTGGATCAATCAAAATGTTCCAACTTCATTTAATAAATGTTAATGAAGCCACACCCTGAAGCCAATGTCCTTTGTCTTTTCATTATCTGGAGATATAATAGATTTATCTCATGGTTTGCTACACAATCAATAATATTAGAATGGAATAATATTAGGCTGATGGTATTGTGTGGCTCATATTATATTTTGAACCATATGTCATCAGTAATAATTACTAATTGTTTCACTGTTTTCGGACCTCAGCTCTGGAATAAGCTTCCTATTTATGTCAGAGAAGCTAGGACTGTGTCTACTTTTAAGAGTCTTCTAAAGACCAAACAGATTTATCTCATGGTTTGCTACACAATCAATAATATTAGAATGGAATAATATTAGGCTGATGGTATTGTGTGGCTCATATTGTATTTTGAACCATATGTCATCAGTAATAATTACTAATTGTTTCACTGTTTTCGGACCTCAGCTCTGGAATAAGCTTCCTATTTATGTCAGAGAAGCTAGGACTGTGTCTACTTTTAAGAGTCTTCTAAAGACCTATTTATTTCCAAATGTGTAACTTTGTATTATTGTATATGTTTTGTGTATTATGTCTGCCGTATATTGTTTTCGGGGGCGTTGTTTAAGCGCTGTGCTTTTTATAGAGCGCTATAAGTGCCTATTATAATAATAATAATTATAATAATAATAATAATAATAATTGATCTAGAGCCACATAAAAATATGAACACAATATACCTTTCAAAAAACTCTCAACAAATATACTTCACAAAATTTGAGGTTTCGGATTTAATTGTTGAAGATAAAAAAGGTGAAATACTATAATACACTACCCAGTGTTATCACTCTCACCAACTTATGCTGCATATTTTGTTTTGTGTTTTGGTTTTGGCCTTATTATTGGAACACTCAAAATAATCAAATATCTTATGAAATAAGAACAATTGTACTATACAACTGATTTAACACAAAAATACTCCTAAGTTATCGATCACGGTCACTAGAAATTGAATTAAATGCAAAAGGAATTTAAACTGGTTGAAAATCAAATATTTTACCATTTCACTTCTGTAAAGCATTACAATTTGCAATGCTCTGAACCACTAATGTTCCAAGAAAAATCAATTTTTATTACAAGTATACATTTGCAGGAAAGACAGATATTAACATTTTGAATTGGTAATTGGTGCTTTGTATGGTCATGTTGAGTTAATATGTAAATTTGCATAATTGATGATATTCTACAGTCGAGATGAATTATATAATATTGTAATACATTTAGCTGTCTCGTTTGCAATGTTGGTATGTGCAACTGCTGAATACAACATGCAATCTAGTCTAGACTCTAGATTCAAATTGTTCTTTTAAGTGTTAAACTATGTTCCAATGAGGACTGTAAAAAGTCTAATGTTATTTTCATGATATGTTGGATTTGACATGCAGTCAACCTACATTTCAATGCACTTCTTTTATATTATGTAATTAGAATGGTTTAGTATGGTTTGACATGAAGTCTATTATTTGAAATGTCAAATGTCATAGAACATACTTTTATATTACACCCACATTAATAATGGTTGATTGCATTATAATTATTGCAATAATGCTTCACAGATTTATTTACAGCAGACAAATTTGAATATTGTCCCGGGGGCATTTTTTTTTTACTAGTAAACATTTGTATGGTCTCACAGGTAAAATCAGTTGAATTTTTTTTTTAAAAATTAAAAAATCATTTTATTCAGTGAGTTTTGCTTTATTCCGTATTAAAACGAAATAAATAAATTTTACAAATGTTTACTGGTAAAAAAAAAATCGCGTCCAGGGGAGGCTCAAAGGAGGTAAATATTTATTTTTTATGTATTTCTTTATTCAAAATTAAAAATTTACCTCCAAATTACAAAATGTATGGGAATGTGGAACACAAATTCCACACATTTTTCAGGCATCATCAACAAACTGTACCCTTTCCCTTCTTTTATCTGACTTGCATAATATTTTCACTTCACATTCAATTCAATCAAAATGAGAGATCAAACAATTGGCATTCCTTATATGACAGATGTAATAAATGCCATTTGACTGCACAAACTGATGTTTTAAACTATGTAAATCATATCTAGAAAATTGATCCAACAGCTACCCTGTCGTATCAATGATAGGGATACATCTCCGCTGGTATATGTTACTTCCCCTTGAGAGATGGTAAGTATAGTGCATTTTACTTTATCCAGACTCAAGAATGAATTACTACTACTTTATCATTCTTGAATTTAGATATCAATCTATCTAAAAGTGCTTTCAATGGTACCAATCACAAAACTTTAAACACATAAATGGGGAGGGTCTCTTGTGAGGTACATATAACCCCCAACATTGACAATTATGACAATTCATCAAGTCTATTTGTAAAAGGATTGGATTGAAAAGATCAATTTGGGGGATAAGAAGGGAATGGTATACAAATATTGACTGCAATGAGGGGCATGATTCAAATTATAGGCCCAAGGTGATCTAGAAACCAGACTATGCCATAGTCTGGTTTCGAGATCACCGAGGGCCTATCATTTGAACCATGACCCGAATTAAAGCAGTCAATATTTGATTTATATACCAAATATATAATAATATAGATTGTTGTCATTTGATTGGTTAAAAGAACATTTTCTATCAACTTATTCACATTAGGCCAACCAAAGTTTCATGAAATGAAGGTACACGAGACCAAACCTTCACCGTTCTGTTGCCAAAGTTGAATCTGACAAATATATAGATTTCCAGATTTGGAAGGTTTGTGTCACTGATAATATTCTTACCGTAGCGATTCTAACAGGATTTCACTTGACAATTTGCATTAAGACTATAGCGGAATCCATCATATCTTTGATACCTTCCTCATTAACAATGGCAACCAGAGCTGTTTGTTTTTATAGTCATCTTAAAACGACAATGCGAAACTGATCATGGAAAATTGTAAACAAAAACTTGCAGCAGACGAATTCAGACGAATAAATGCGAAATGTCAAAGGTCAGCTGTCAATCACCGCGTAAATACAGGGTGTTCAAAACGAAATTGTTTGCCGTATTATTATGTTTCGTCAATCGGGGCGATTCGGATGTTTCAAACGGGTTGCGGATCCGGTCGCGGAATGCGATTCGCTTGACTTGAACCATGGGGTGTGACGTCATCAAAAAAGACTATGCCCGGGGCATAGTCGACGTCATATTGAAATTGAAGGCATAGCTTGATTATCCCCTCACTTTTAACCAATCAAATGACAGGAATCTATGTATGCGGTATATAAAGAAACATATACAGTCATCAAAAAAAGTAACTATACAGGTAATAAATGGGCTTCTAACTCTTAATATATATATCCTACCTAAAAATATTAAATAATAAAGTTGTTGAAAAATTTGTCTTCTTTAATATGAGATATTGCACGCTAGGATCGGGTGATTATCGAGGAAGTAGCACTAAAAATGTAAGGAGAAGTCCGATTTTCATTTTCACATTTTTATTTTCTACACGCGGACCAATCTACGGGTACCTTATTGATTACCGGTAGTGCAATTGGGGGATGCATGCGCAGATTGGACAGTCGGCCGCATTGTTCCGATGGATCAATACGCCACTCACACGCTACCTGTCATTCTCTCCCCCGTGTTGAAATGTAAAATGTGAATTTGAAATTGTGACTTTACCTTACATTTTAGATTGTCGCTTCTTAAATATTCAACCGATCCTAGCGTGCAATATCTCATATTAAAGAAGACAATTTTTCCAACAACTTTATAATTTAATATTTCTAGGTAGGATATATATTTTTAGAGTAAAAAGGACATTTATTACCTGTATAGTTACTTTTTTTGATGACTGTAGATAATTTTACATGTGAGTTATCTACTGAAGATAGCAGTTTATTTTAAGTGTTTCTGAAAATAATATGATGAAAATGTTATACAATTGAATGAATAAGAATGGTAAAATACTGATGAATATTAAGTTATTAACCATTGTTAACTCTTTCGTAACTATTAATCAGGACTGGTTTACATGCTTTTATTTTCCTTGCTCCTGACTGCCTCATGTTGATTGTGACATTATGTAGATTCTGCAACGTTGTCATACATTATATTGTGCATTCATCATTTTCTTGTACTCTGTTTGGATATCGTATACACTTTACCATAACAAATTGTTATTTTTCAGCTGTTTTGTTTTGTTTGTGTAATGTTGGGTATATTGCTTTTGAGGTATAATACTAATAGGTAAAAAGAAGTGACAAATTCTTATGATTTACTTTGTTTTCTCAGTTGGTAATTGTTTGTAGAACTAGAATTTCAGTTTTAGTGGGTCTGGACCATACTGAAGCATTTTCAACCTGCTTTTAAAAGATGGACATATAGGGCGAGTCAAAAAAAGGGTACTCAACGTAAAATAAGAATGAAAACTATTTTTATTAGAATATGAAGGCAACCAATGTATGCAGCAATAGATGCATTTATTCACTATTATCAGCAAAAAGAATCATGACATTTCATGAAACTGTTTACCAAATATGAATATTTTTTTGTAAAGTTACTGCATTTTGAAAACCTAACACAATATTGAATATTTTACTCAATAATGCTTGATATTAATGAACAAGTGGATTCAAGTAGGGTACACAATAGCTAACTAATAGTAATAAAGACAAATCAAACATTCTCGGTTATTTTTTCAAACATTAAATGCAAAATAATGACAAAACAATGTTATCATTAAACATATTTAGCAACAACATCAACAAATGCAGCTTTTGTGATAGTCGGACTAGAGTGTGGACTGTTTTCAATAGTTGAATTCAATATGGATCTCATAAGAGAAACATCGCAAATCTTGTTCGGTTTTATAAAATGTTCACTTTTACGCAAATCACCATAAAATATGTTTACCACAACCAATTTAATGAGATCTAATGAGATAACCTATCTGCCTCAATAAAAATCTGTGAAATTTCTTCACAAATTTTAAGATATAAAATCCCAAAGTTGAGTACACTTTCTTTTTGACTCACCATGTATATCCAAATTTAAAACTGCCGACATGTGACTCATTTTGCTTGATCATGTCACATTTATCTTTTTGCCTGTATCTAATAATAATAAAGACATAATGACAAAACAAAAGATTAAGTTTATATTTGATGAATCATGAAATGATATTTCACTAGGGATTACTTTTAAATACACAATAAGACTTGTCCTACAACCGACAATCTATCTTTAACAATCTTTCATTCATATGTCGATTCAATAACAGTCACTAAGACAAACAATTGTCAAAAAAGGGACTACATCTGTGTAAATACAATGACCGACTATTGATCAAATTCTTTGCTTATGTTTTAAATGGCTGAATTAGACTCCAGTTAGTGGGGATCAATTGTTAAAATATCGATCGTCAGGTTAAGTGTTAAAAGTCTTTGGGATTGTCAGGTAATTATGATTTTGTATCTGTTAACATTTTGCATAACAATTATACGTTTTAGGAGCATATTCACACATTTCTCCATTTCATGTAGGTGGATTTGACCTACATGTATACATCGGACATCTTCAATCGCTCAAACAGACAATATGGGCAACAAAGGTAATTTCACTCTAGAATAAATAGAAGGCATTTAACATGTTGACATTTTCCATTTTTGCAAACTAAAACGCCCTGATGTAATGGAGGTCACTTAGTATACAATTAAGTTAAACCGAGTTCAATTTCAATAAAATGGATCTCTGTTTACATGCAAAACACTCTGGATTCTCTGATAATTAAATAGGATACCTTTCTGAACAGTTTTGGAAATGTGTGGGTGGAATTGGAAGGGCTCTGGGTAGAATACCATCTGTAGTGTGTAGATATATCCTAAAAGGTCATACCACACAACATTTGCTCAATCATCACAATAATCTTGTGCGTAAGAAATTAAGAAATATTTCACTTGCAATTTTTCAAAATATTGATTAACCCTAACTCTAGACACCACACGGCAACAGATTTCTTTTCAGACCCCAAAATTCACCAGAAAGGCCTGCACGCCGGGTTATAAAAACATTGTTTCCGCACAGTTGCCACGTGGTGTAGTAGAGTTAGGGTTAATGAAAAGGATCATCAGACTGTACTCAGGTGCAAATGGTAACTTTGCATTTTTTGCAGAATTGATTAAAGTAGATTAATTTAGTAGGCCTATATTGCAACATCATCTTTTTATTCCTGATTATTCAATGACACAAAGGAACCCTTGTACTTTTTGGCAATACACTGGATGAAGCTTTTAAAACTGTATTTATCTTGATCCCACAAATGGTTATCATTTCATACAGCTCTTAGTTTGCTTCCATGACTAAGCTGGGGATATAAAAAAAATATCATCTGGCTTTCCTTGATTATTTCCAAATGGCTTCATTCTTAACTGGTACACTTCCTAAAACGATATTTACTGTATGATGTATTCCTTTGGGCGGGTAAACATCACACTGATACCGTCAAACCGACTTACATTTTGTAATTACAGTTACACTGTGAAATGATGTACTTGCTTGGGTTAGGCAGTGTGCCTCAAGTGTTAAATCAGTATCTTTTTAATCCATGAACTAAACTTAATTGTATAGAATTACTACATACATGTAGGTCAGACACAGAGACTATGTTTCAATACAGTATTAGGGACCAATCATTATTTATGATGCAGCGAGGGGAGAAAGACACAGAGACTATGTTTCAATACAGTATTAGGGACCAATCATTATTTATGATGCAGCGAGGAGAGAAGAAACATGCGCAATGCTTTAATTTGTATTTGGAATTAAGCAGCTTAAACTCATATCGTACTCTTTCCCAAAGTATTTGTTTTAAGCATCTCATCCGACTTAAAATATAAAAGTTTCTAAAATCTGTTATATTTTCACCAGCATGCCTTTTATCATCTCATAATATGTTGCCTCTCAAAACAAATCAATGCAACTTGGCCCCATTTTTTATCTCATCCTCCTTTTTGCCCATCTAACGCACATATTTTTTGATATGATGTAACAGCATTATCAAGGCAATTTTGTTATTTTATATTATAAACTTCAAATGCCTTAATCCATGTAACCCATCAGATAAGAGAAATCACCAATTTTGTGGGTGTTTTTTTGAAAATCTATGTGGCACCTTCCAAGCATAATGAAAATGATACTCATACTCAGTGGATGTTTTATAAGTAGTTGTTAACCTACGTCATAGTTGGTTAAATGATCTTCAGTTCAACTGCATCTCTTAATTCTACCTACCTTGCCCCCCTCCACTACAAATAATGAAAGGTCCCTCAGCAGCTTTAAGTGTCTAGACAACATGAGTTCCTTTGCAGGGTAAATACAGTTAAGTGGATCACATCAGATAAAGAGAGGTATAAATTAACCCATCGTCACCTATTACAATCTATGATTGTCTTCTATTCAGGCAATGTTCAGACATGGGCATATAACTCAAGAGTGAAATAGAGATCTGTATAGCCCAGCGCAACTTACTCTTTATGGTATACATACGTAACATGATTCGCACCTGCTCCGTTAGTGTTATATCTCCAATTCAGTTGGTTTATGACCTCATGGGCAAATTATGCAATTAATTGTACTATTTAAATACATATCACAAAACAGATATGGCTCCTTTCTGAAATCCCTAAAAACAGTTTAGTAACATTACTGTCAAGACTGTCAATATGGCTGCTAACCCAAAACATAACTATAACATTCTTTAGTTAGAAGATAGTGCATGATATAGGAATCCATAACTACCAAACAAGTAAAAGGATTTAAATGTGTATGCTGTTATGAAACTCAATTAGTCAAGCAGTGCTTTCACTCACCCTATACATCGAACGGTAAATGATGTACCCTTATTTTTTGTTTTCACACTTGAAAATTCAAAAGTGAATAAAATGTGGGAAATTACAGTTTTACTGCCTAAAACACTTGCACTAGCACAGATTATGGCCAGCATTTTTTGGTTTTCATCCTTGAAAATTTGACCTAGTGAAATGTATCAAGTTTTGTCAAAAGTAGGTCTGACTTCATCAGGACCAGTGACAGTTAAAAAAGGACATGGAAAGAAAAACATTATGCTCTGTTGAGCATGCACTATTACAGCCCGATTCATGTAGGGCTTTGTAGGCTGTGCAGCAATCAATCACTCAGGTATTATGGTTGTTAAAGAAATTCCAAAATGAGTATAACCGCCAGAGTTTCTAAATTCAAACTCTTTGTCCTTCTCTACTTACCTCATCTGTGACCTGGTCACATTTCATCGATATCTCCTCCAATTCAGATCTCATATTATTGTCATCCTCCATGGCTGTGTGCTTAGTGACTCCTCACCACAATGGCTCTAGCAAATCAGATCAGATGGCAAGTTATTGCCAAATGTATGTTATATATTGACAGTGAAGGGATCCTTATATACGGAGAATCCCCTGCAACAGCGATATTGATGATTTCTTCAAGAAGTGGAGATGCAACCAACCTAAAAATATAACACATAAACCACAATTATTACAAATCAGAATTGGGGTGAAGAAAAATCTCATCTTGAATGATACTGATCGCTTTGGAGGGTCCACATCCATACAGAACTTTTACTTTAGTAACATGTTCACTCCAATTGATGAAAAAACACATTTAAGATCATTCTCAGAACATTCTGGTAACATCAATTATCTGCTTTTATTATCACCTGGACTATATTTTGGTGCTTTTAGAATAGCAACCTAGGATTTGTCTTTTATAAGTTTTTTCAATGAAATTATGAAAATAATTGTTCCAATGAGAAACAGGATTCATATTAGAATTATCTATCTACAATATATGTGAGTAGTCAATGAAGCTACATTAGGTGATGCATAGTTGCTCCTGGTTCCCGTCTGCTTATTTCAAGGTTTGACTACAACTTGAAGACAGACAGATCATGCTTTGTCTGTTTTGAATATAATGTTAGCGTCTGTTGCGTGCTGTGCTAAGACTAAACTTGTTGTGTGTGACGGCTGTATCCAGGTATCCTGTATACCTCATATTGACATTTTAAACTTAGACCATAATGTAGTTCAGATGTTTGATTTGTTTCTTACTTGTTTCTTACTACGTGTTGAAAAACTGGAACCCCCCCCCCCCCCCTTGTTATGCTAATATGGGTCAATCCAATTTGAATGATAAGTAGTTGGTTCAATATATATCAATTAGTCTCTGTTAACCAGGAAATTACTTCCTAATTAAATAGCAGTGCAGTACTACATGCCACATCAAGCTCAACCCCCTGAGAACTACCGGCCGATTGGTTAAAAAGATGGATACATCATTTATTGCACCAATGAGAGACATTGTTAGAATAATTGTATCCCTGGTAAAGATGGGAGTGAAACATTTTACAAGCTGCATTTCAATTGGCTATTCATATGAGTACATCTTGTAATAAACCAATCAGAACCACTGTAAGATAAACAGGTAGACCCCAGGGGGCAGGCGCGTAGCCAGCATTGTCATTCCGGGGGGGCAAGCATCAATATCTATTTCCCAATATTTGCTGTTTAAGGCTTATAAGGCTTATTAAAATTGATTCTGAGATTACTGGTGCAGTTTTGAAAAAGAGGATGAGGTGACTATTTAATATTAATATTGCAATATTTTCATGTTAAGTCAGCAGATTTAATATTGTTGGTGTTTCGTTTCGACACGTTACCAAGGTTTATGACTATGAATAAATACAAATTTAAATGTTGATATTCTATCCATCTTGCCAGAGCATTATTGTCAAATCTTTTGCAGCAACAGGTCACTTTTGGTATATTTGGGACCAACCACCAACTTGAGGCTCGCAAGAGAACCCCCCCCCCCCCCCCCCCCATTGAACAGACCTACTCCTCCTCCCAAAAAGAACCCAACAGCTAGCCCCCTGCTTCCTTTATGAAAATTCCCTAGCCCAAGCTAGAAATGAATTACAGTAAGCTCTAAGCTTGAGCAACCCCCCCCCCCCAACCCCCCACAATACCCAAATGTTTTCCACCACACCACCCCACCTAATTTCAGCCATTTTGCAAGGGCTGCAACAGATTATACTTCCCTCAGTATACATTTCCTGGGGAGGGGAGATTTGTGTTTGTTGTTGTTTGTTGTTTTGTTTGTGTGACAGTCATCTTGATGGTTGCCAAATTTTGCACTGATTTTGCAACACAGTATTAAATTAGTATGATTTTTTGTATTCGACTTCAACATATATAATTACAATTTACCAAAGTAGGCTCTGGGCATTTGATGATTGTTTTAATTATTTTCACGGCAGCGATATCCCCTGGGGATCCTCTGGTCGCATCTCGCATCACCCGAACTTCCACTCAATCAGTTTTTGGTGTGTTTCCCAGCAGTGCAAAAAGGTCATCGAACTGGCTGCTTTCAAAAATTTATCAAATACTACATCGTGAATTAAAAAGTTGTTGCGCACCAATTGACGATTCCACACACTTCTGTGTGAGTGTTTAGCGAAATATTTGTTATTTTGGGTGCTTCTATCAGGTTAACCCCCCCTACCCCCCACCAAAATGAAATGAAATGCGGCTCATCAGCAATCAAATTTGATTACCAGAAGTCCCAAAACATCGACGAAACAAACCTGTTTTAGCTTAAAATGATAAAATAATTAAATATTAAATGTATCACACGGCTGATTTTTTAACGCGGGCGGACAACAGTAAACTCAGAATCAATTTGAGATGGCCTAAAATATTGAAATTTAAAAGAAATGCATCACCCATTCGACTGCAGCTGCAGAAAACGTGTAAAAATAACATTCACTGCGCAAATCTTCAACCACCAATAAGAAATTTGATTTTGAGTGCACACCTGCACAGATGATAGGAAGCATGGAATCTATGTGATCTAGACCAGTTCAGCGGAACTCCAAATTCGGATACGTATCAGAATTCGGATATCCATAATCCAATTTTTCGGATACTCAAATGTTGTTTGACCGGCCATGTTATTGTTATGTCATGTTTGGCCGGCCATGTCATGATAAGGCAGCACATGAGAGCTACATGTTTACGGAATATTTTTGATATTTTTCATCTAATTTTGGCCGAAATATGGTGTTTTCTGTGACCAGGACATCATTCCAAGCCGTTTTATGGAATTTACACAGATGGAAATGAATTTTTCACAGGTAAATTTATAGTTTATACAAGGAAGAATTACCTCATGTACTTACCAGTCTGCGCCGTCAAATAGGTGAGTGCCCCAATGCAAAACAACATTTGAATATCCGAATTTGGATACCCTCCGTATCGTAAATCGGATATGGATATCCGAATTCTGATATTCTGATACGTATCCAAAGTTCCGCCGAACTGAGACTATAAACTATGATCACATAGTCCAGATATAAATAACAAACTCAGTTGCTCTGAGGCACAATATTTGGTCTTGCAAGATCATGGCTGCTTTAATTTTGTCAGGTCATTGCCTGCTTCATTAATCATTAATTAGTTCCTTTTAATTTGTTGAATGAAGTTTGATTTAGGCCTACCATGGTCCATACCATGACTGAGATGTCTGAGCTGACAAATCTGCAATACACTCAACTCAAATCAGATATGTACCTTTTCACAAAAATGTTTATTATATATGACTTACCTTGCAACTACTAGTAGTAGGATTCTTTTGAATCGTCGAATGACGATATATTAAATTATTAAATGTGCCCCACCCCCTCGAAATTCGTCATGACAGATTTATTAGATTTTTATTTAAGCTTATTCAAAAAAGCTTGCAAAAGGATATATTTATTGGACGGGTCGAGGCTGAGTGACCTGATATAACACTGAATCGCCTACATGCACTGAAAAATAGCTAGATGAATGCCCAATAAAGCATTCCGTTGTAAGCTTAATAAATAATAGGCTTGTTATGCTTGTGATACAGTCGGTAAATATAGGCCTATCAATTAATTAAAAACGCCGGTACACAACATTTTAGTCACAGAAATTAGCATGCACACAAAATATTATAGGCCATTCAAAAGGCCTATCAACTACATGAATGTTTAACTTAACACATGCGTTACCAGAATTACTTCGTTTGGTATACGTACAAGCTCTTGACGAGTCCTAAAATCCCTTTAATTGTGTACAAACGTCAATTTTACGATAACTTGCATGTAGCTATATGCGGAAGTGGCCAAGATGGAGGATCATGACGTCATATCTGCTTATATTATGCAGTCAGCCAAATGCTTACAGAACGATGCTTTTCATTGGTGCATTACGTGCAAGGTGAAAATATTTATCGAATCAGAGCATCAGTCTTGTGGCACGTCAGTAAATCGATACGTTTTGCGAAAGGTCGCGCAGTATCGCTGTGTGACGGGCTGGTGTTCTGCTATCTACGGTAGATAGCTCCAATCCAATTCAGATACAGAATTGGGGGAAAGGTGAAGTAAAGAAAACACAATAAACTCAGTCACACTTTCGACTATTTTGACAGATCTAAAAATAGGTGGGACTACTAAACACTGTGGCAATGGGTACGACCCGAGCATGCAGCCGTGGGGCCAAATTAGTAGGGAGCTCCGGAGGGGGAGGGGCCGTGGAAGATAGGAAGACCGTGGCTTAGGTTATTTCCACTGACAATATTTTGGCTTTTGTCGCTTGTTTTGGGGCTTCTTTTTATCTAAATGTTCTGTTTTATTCACCACCACTGTACACAAATTGCAAGTTTGCTGGTTCACTGCTAATAAGAATTTAGCTTTGTGCGACTTATGTGGAAGAAAATTTGCTTTGCCCATTATTATTTGGAAGTAAATTTAGCCTGGTCACATTTTTGTTTGTTTTGGGGATGGGTGGTGTTTTCTTTTGGGTGGGGGGGGGGGGGGGGGGGGGGGGCGGTCATAAGGGTACATTTCACCTTTCCATAACAAACATTGCCTCCGACGAGATTTGGACTGTTTGGAGATGAGGGCATAATTGGAATGGGGGGGGGGGGGGGGTGGGGGTGGTGGATGGAATTTGACGGGAATTTTATCATCCAAAATGTAGAAATCAAGAATATGGACGTGAGATTTCAGAATTTGAGGGGAAAATACTGCCGGGGCGATTTTGTTTTTTCCCATATAATAACAGAACCATGCACGCACATGACGCACACCATCCCTGATGAGACGAACTGGTATATACATTACCGTATATCATATTTGTCTCAGCACCACCTCCATGTAAATCTTAAGTTTACAATTCAAATGAGTCAGTTATTCGAGACGAATATAAGACTGCAGTTTCTTACCAAAGTGGTATCGAACTCCACTTTTTGCAAATGTTTTAATTTATAATTTTCAATGTCAAAGTTTAATAATGTAAACTCGCGCGCGGGCTTCTAGGCTTCTAATTGCCCCATTGAACAAAACAAGTGGTCTCCCATGATTAGTGTTAACTTTTTTATTTATGAAATGAGAAAAGAATAAAGTCTTTATATGGTGTTGTTTTTAATCAATTTTTTTTCCTTTCTTATTGGTGGTTGAAGCTTTGCGAAATTAATGTTATTTTTACACGTTTTCTGCAGCTGTGCAATGGGTCGAAAAGACATTTTATGCATAAACAGTAGGCCTATACATGGAGGGGGGGGGGGGCAATTTAGACTTACATAATTCATAATTTGTGTAGGCCTATAGTAGGCTACTTTTGAGACTTATCTGGCTCTATATATTCTACACTTCTGTACTATAAAATAAATCTGGGACTCATGACTCCGTTGCACTTGTCCCACATTTTGTTTAAGTAATTTTGACTATGCCGTGCAATATTCAAATGTAAATGGGTCCCTTGGGCCAATAGAATGCCCCATAGTACAAAGCAGGGGTCCCATCATCATCATGCCATGTTGTATACACACAGAATCCAGGCCCTATTTATAAGGTTTTCTTCCTTTTCTTTCTATTTTTCTCATTTTCCCCTTCTTTCGTTCAATATAGGCTGGACACTCTAAGCTGGGGCCATGGATAGTCCACCCATGCTACCCGAGGGGCGATATTTTTAGCGGGGAAAGGAGGCGGGTTTCGGAAGTGAAACTGTTTGTGTTAATAGAGGGATATTTGGGAAGAGGGAGTTTGAATTCGAAATTAAAGGCATATTATGTGATCTTTTCCAAGTAGCGCCCTCTATCATTGATTTTTTCTATGAAAGCAGATTTTCTTGCAGATTTGCATTTTTGATCATAAATCATAAAGATCTTCTAAGTTACAGATCGATACGATTCCTAATTTACTTCAAAATCATGGTTTGAAAATAGATTGTACTGAGCGGTACAATCTATTTTTCAAATTTTACTCTAAATTCACTTCTAAAACCATCATTTTGAGATTATTAGGAATTGTATCGCTCTGTAACTTTGAATATATTTATAATTTATGATCAGAAAAGAAAATCTGCAAGAAAATCTGCTTCCAATTTGTTTTTCGAGGATTGAGGGCGTTCCCTGGAAAAGATAACATAATAATAATAATAATAATAATAATAATAATAATAATATAATTTATATAGCGCCTAATATCCATTTACAAAGAAATGTTCAATGGCGCTGTAGAGTCAAGTGCTATGCACTGTATGCTTTCGAGAAGAGATGAGTTTTTAGTTTCTTCTTAAAAATGTTGACATTCGGGGATGACTTAATGTCCAGTGGTAATGAGTTCCATAGAACAGGTGCAGCTGATGAAAAGCAACGGCGACCGTACGTAGCGAGTTTCCATCGTGGTACTTCAAGGAGTAGTTTGTTGTTGGAGCGAAGGTTGCGGCATGTACGTCGATAATGGACAAGATCTGCAAGATATTGTGGAGCAAGTCCGTTTAAGGCTTTATAAGTTAGGAGCAAGATCTTGAACTCAATTCTGGATGATATTGGCAGCCAATGAAGCTGCTTGAGTGCAGGAGTGATATGGTCGAACTTTTTTGTGCGGGTAATGATTCTAGCGGCCGTATTCTGTGCACGTTGAAGAAGATGAAGATGTGTATCTGGGATACCATACAACAAGGAATTACCATAGTCAAGTTTTGATGAAACAATAGCATGAACAATAGTAGAACATGACTCGTTAGTGAGGTACTTTCTAATATGACCAATTTTCCTGAGAAAGAAGTAAATTGAACGGCACGTAGACGAGACATGTTGATGGAAAGAGAAAGTATCATCAAAAGTAACACCAATATTCCTGGCCTGTTTGGCAGGCGTAACTGAACAGGAGCCGATGTTGATAGAGTTGAAAGGCATTGGAGAGCGGTCAAACTTAGAGTGAATGTAAAGAACTTCTGTCTTAGAATCATTGAATTTCAGTTTGTTCTGCGTCATCCATTCCTTGATTTGAAGAACACCGCTCTGGATTGAGCTGATGGCTGATGCAGTATTAGACTTAGTGAATGAAAGATATAATTGGTTATCATCAGCATATTGGTGAAAGTTGAGGTTAAGGTGACGAATCAGATTTCCAAGAGGAGAAATGTAGATGGAAAACAGCAGTGGTCCTAAAACTGAGCCTTGAGGCACTCCGAAGTTTAGCAATTTTGATGATGAAGTGCTACCTTTAACAGAAACGGACTGAAATCTACCAGTGAGGTAGGAGCGAATCCATTGTAGAGCAACTCCTTTGATACCAAGGTTGGAAAGACGCTGGAGTAAAATACTGTGATCGATGGTATCGAAGGCTGCCGATAAATCTAGGAGGACTAACAAGACAACATTGCCGGAATCAAGGGATCTAGTAATGCTATTATGCACTGATAACAATGCTGTTTCCGTGCTGTGAAGTTTGCGGTAAGCTGATTGAAGAGGTTCCAACAAAGCATTCTGATTGAAATATTCGTTAAGCTGAGAGGCCACAACTTTCTCAAGAATCTTGGACGCAAAAGGAAGGTTGGAAATAGGGCGGAAATTTTTCAGGATTTCCGTGTCAAGCGAAGCTTTCTTGAGAAGTGGAGTAACAACAGCGGATTTGAGCGACTGAGTGACAACGCCAGATTTCAGCGATAATATACCTTTAAAGAGAATTTTGCTAGATCTAATGTGAACATTAATACACAGGTCTTTGAAAATGTTGGAATTTGGGGAGTATTTCCACATTTCTTTCTTTTTCCTCCTCTTTTTTGCCTTTTCCCTTCTTTTCATTTCCCCATCATTTTTTTCTTCTTCTTTTTCCCGGCCCCTCACCCCCCACCTCCACTCAGATATACACTGCAAAAACTCCGGTGTTAAATATGCAACACTGAGCCGGTGTTACGCTCCTGGTGTTAATGTTGGTGTTAGGTCAACACCATAGGAATAACTGATGTAACACTTCTCATGGTGTTAAGTTTCTTGTGTTAAACTTGATGTAAGAATAACTCCCATGGGTGTCACTATTCCACACATGCGCACGGGGTGGATTATATTGGTTTTGCAACACTTAGGATTGTATATTTATAATATTTTAACACCAGAAGGTGTAAATTATTAATATTTTAACACCAGAAGGTGTAAATTTGTTAATATTTTAACACCAGAAGGTGTACAAATTAACATAGGAGGGTAAAATTAACACCCTGAGAGTATTGATATAGCAACACCCAAAGGAGTGTTAATTCATCAACACCAAAGACTGGTGTTAATCAACACCAAAAAGTGTGGCCCCACTGGGACACTTCTGTGGTGTTAAAATTAACACCCTCGGGGTTGGTTTTAACACCAGTGTTTTTACAGTGTAAAGATGAACTTTGGAATGTACGTGAACCCAATGTTTCACTGATTGGCTGGCTGTTTAAAATCTGTTTATCAATGTTTGATAGTGTATATACCATTAACTGAAACAGCATTATATCTGTATTAATAGACAAACTGAAACATTTTTTTACATGTTGTTATAAGGAAGGATATCATACACACTTAAAAATATGTAGTCAAAATCCCGGGGGGGGGGGGGGGGGGGTCAGTGAACATACCAAGCGGGTACACATGCGCGTCCAAGCACCTCTGAAATGGACCCTAAATGGCGTATTAAACCAGAACACTATTTGATACCCCTAAGGGCCTAACACATAATTATACAAACCCTACCCTAAACGACGATACCAACACTCAATAATGCACCCCTATGGCGTAATATACACGTAGGCCTAATGCTCAAAATAATCTTAATTCATAATCATGTGACATTCATACAGATATGCATGTGATGTGCATGATGCAGAATGCATGCAATATAATGTCCACACTTGTGACAGTGCAAGTGTTTTTTGAAAAGTCACACATACAACAATTAGTACCCCTAAAACGTCGATCCTCAATGCTGTAATGACTAATGAATACCCTAAAGTGCGATGCCCCCTGAAAAGTACCCCTTTTTCAGAAAGACGTCGACGACGTCGTGTGGTGAAATCTGGACCCTTCTCGAAGTGGTGACCCTATTGCAGTAGGTGCATTATGATAGTTAAGCTTCGTTTTTTTAAAGGTCAAAATTGACCAAAATTAGTCAGTTTTGACCATTTATAGTTTTGACCCTTTATAAGTCAAGTTTGACCCTAAATGCTACTATTAGTCAATTTGGACCCTTTATTAAATTGTCAACTATGCACAACTGAGATGGGGCCATTTTTCTACACATTTTTAAGTGTGTACCCCGGGTGTGTAACTTTACGTATGCATGGTTGCAATTAACTATATATATTACTGTGCATGTCCTACACCAAATTCCGTAAGTTCCCACTTGACAAAACGCCTTTCAAGAAAATCAAGAAAATGGATTATTGCAATTTTGCTAAGGCCAAATAAAAAAACTGAAAAGGGCTATACGAAACTTGTGCTTTTTTATATATAGTAAAAAATACAATGCGAAATGCGGTATACGTATAGCTTTTTTATTTTAAAGTAAACAATGTGAAATGTGGGTATCTTTTTAAAAACATTTTTACATGAGACGGGCTCTGTGATATGTATAATATTTTAACACTATACCATGTAGAAACAAATCACATTTTGTCGAATGAATGACTCTATTTAACTTCTCTTTGTATGTGGAAATTTTACTTAGTGAGCAAGAAAATGGAGCTGATATGGTACTTCAGTTCACATTGTGAAAATAAAATGAGAAGAAGCATGATTTTCAAAAGTTCAAGACAAAAATGGGGGGAAAGTTACGCGCTGAAATGCGAACTTTAAAAGCTACGCGCGCGGTCTTCCAGAGAAAAACTTGATTTTTATTTGGCCTTAACGGGTTTTCCATGCTTCGTAAGGACAAATGTTACTACTTAGGCAACGAAAAAAGAATCTATGGACCCGACCGATCAATTTGTTTAGAACTTGGGCGTGCAAATTAATTACGACGTTCCCTCCCCCACCAAAGAACATTTTATATTTACATATTTTTGTGATTTTTGGGTGCCATTTTGAAAGGGGAAAGCCCGATCCAACTAAGAGGTCCTTTCGTCGGTATGGAACAGGTTGGTCGCCGATACGCATATGATTTCACAAACATACAAACCCTAAGCTAATGACCCGATGAAGCACTTTCGCAGTAAAGAATCCAAGGAAATGTCACAGATTCAATAATTTTTCGTCGCCGTCAAGCCACGACGTCCCAATGACGTTTGACGCGAAGATGAAAAATGTCACGGAGATGATTTTGAGTTCTGGATTAATCAAGAATTTTCTTGGGATGCCTATGCAAAAACAAATTCGGATGAAAATAGTGTCACGAATTCAATTTTGAGTTCTGGATTAATCAAGAATATTATTTTCTTGGGATAGGCAAAACAAATTCGGGAACACACTATCTACATTTGAAACGCTAACAAACGGCTATGGAAAACCAATCAGAATCTATATAATTTAATAAGTTCTAAATAAGGTCCCGGGGGGGGGGGGGGGGGGGGTACTTGTACGTATATATAATGTATAGGGCCTACAAGTATACGCGCCGCACAACGTGGGTCACATTTTTGCAATGCAACATGGGTCCCAAATCGTGAAGAAATCAACATGGGTTACAAATTACGGGGAAAAGACGGTTAAATCAGGCATTTGTTGAGGTAAAAACACCCCTAAAAGTGGGTCATATTCACCATACAGGTGGCCCACCTCGCCAAAAACTTTGGGTAGGCCTACCCCCTTCCCATGCTGACCTTCCGTGTTTTGGTTTAGCTGCCAGCACAAAGGTGTTTGCAACACGGTTCGAACCCGCAGCCCTCCCCATTCAATAACACCCGTGAATGACATCGAAATTTTAACCTTTACTTGAAATGTAAAGATTATTTGGAAAAATAATGTGCATTCTAGCCAAAAGTTACTTGAATAGAGTTTATGGTTACCTCCAAGATGGCCGCTAATCCAAACACGGAAAGTCTCTATTTAACTTTTAAGGTATACCGTGAGACAAAACAAAAAGCATGATGTTGTTTTATTTTATTTTAGATATCAATGTCAATTTGAAATAGTAATACACTCAAGAATATCATGATATAGACTTATTGGTTGGTGCTTTGTTTTCCTTTTCAAAACACCTGAGAATGTTAATCTTATGTAATTATGGATATAGATATATCAGTGTATTGAATTGATCATGATAAACAATCATTCACCAGTCAATTAAAGGTAGATGTTCCGATTTTCAACTTGACGTTTTCTATTCTACATGAAAGGTCATCCTTAAAAAAGTCGTGTTCCAAAGTTTGAGTTGCATAGCTCTAATGGTTCTTATTTTAGACGCACAAGATGCTGTGAACTGTACCCATTGAGTAGTACACAAACTATATCGGTGGTTATACCACCATTCTCGGTAATTCGACGTTATTTAATCGATTTCTCCGTAATTATACCGATTTAGGCCGTCAAATTTCAGTATGATGATGAGAAAAATACGAGCTTTCATATGATATGAAAATCTCCGTATGTTTTAAATAATTCTGTGTTACGAAAATGTGATCGGGTCATCTACCTTTAACATGTTAAATGATTGACTGACATTTGACCCACAACGTCCGTGTATAATATCAGTATCATACAATCATAGGCTACCCTCTCATGTGACGTGCATTATCCAACAAAGGATTCCAAAAATGTAAAGATCATGCAGTCAAAGATATAAAAGGGGTTGGCTTTCAATATGATTTAAAGAATACATAATCATATGGATATGCTACACTAGAACTGAACTATTGTTTCAAATGTAACCTATGTTTTAATTTAAAAGTGTGCTACGGGATTACTTATAGTATACTGGATATTGGCCTTGTACGTCATTTTAGGGACCAGTTTTGAGATCATGTGACTAACATGGTATTTAACGTTATATAAGAATGAGAGTAAGGACTTCATCGATCACGCATCCTGTATCAGCATGATCAAAGGAAGATGGCAGAAAAATGACAGGGTAAAATATATAGAGAGGTCCTGTGTCATTGGGGTAATTGCAGAAAGTGCCCCAAATTCGACAAAAATGACCCCCGACGTTGCACTTTAGATGCACAGGATTCCCTAATATTGTCCAAGTTGTACTAATTCTAGGTTTCTGAAAATTGTCAATGTTGCACTATTGCACAATTTCACAACAATATGCACTGTTGACGAAAATGCTCACAATGATTTTGAAGGTGCAATAAAATGCCGAAAAACGTTTTCTGAAGCTGCCATTATATAAACAGGCAAAAATGTTCTACAGAGAACCATTTGGTGAGTCATGATGTCAGATCATGTAATAAACATCCTGGTTGATAATTATTCTGCTTTTCATTGGTTCATTCATCATCTTCAGAAGATGAAGATTTGTTCTCTTCGATGCCGTCGTGAACCCTCTGTTTGAGTGCGTCCATAACCTGTTTGAGATAGTCAGTCTCTTCAATTTCTTCCTGCTCCAGTTGCTTGACGACCACCAGATCAGTGAACATCACCTTGGCCATCATCAGCATGGCACGGGCACGCTCGAATAAGCCAGCCTGTAAAGGGAAATAAGAAAGCAAATATTAATTTACATATGAATTCCTTTCAAGGCAAATGGACCCTGTAAAAAAGCCCCAAAACGCGCTATAGTGGACATATCGATTGACTGCTCTTGAACAAACATAGCTATACACACAAGCAGACACGGTAGTAGGGACTGATCCATTATTGTAAATAGGGGTTTTAATTCATGTGAGGTCATCTTCTTGATAGGATAGTATTGCTATCGCTCTATATCTACTTTCTGACTATTTAAAACATTGAACTATTGTACAGTTTGTACAACAATATATTATTTCGAGTTAAAGAAACTATGCCTTTTAAGTTTAACCAGGAACCAAGTCGCGACTCACAGAGATTTACCCCCGCTTACATTGGTGTGGTCCAATTTGACCGGCGTGCTTCTCACGCATGTCGTAACAACATTTTAACATTTCACAGCGAATGTATCTCAATCACTTAAGGAGAGTTTTGGGTGGAGTTTTGCATTCAAAATATCACTAAATAATCCGTAATGTTTAAGCTACAATGTGATATAAAATTTATAATATATACTTGAAGAACTTAATCACAATTTGGCGAGAATAGCGGAGCAAAACAACAACAACTCTCGGAAAGTTTGAAGCATTGATGGAGGGTGATAGTCTGCAAACAAGTATTGTTGTGCGTGCGTATCCTTTGTTTATCCAGATATATAGCGGCTGTTGAAGCTTGTCAATAATGACGTCACACAACAAGACTCAGACAAGACTACGTGACTAACAAAACTCGCCCGTAGTATTTTGTAACACAGAATTTCATTGGATGGCATTTTCCGAGGGTTACCAGTGTCCAATCAAAATGGATTTAACACGAGGAGATAGCTGACAAAATTTCACAGAATGACTTCCTGGATTTAAGGAATCGGTATTTCTAGAACGAAACTACGGTAATTGGAAAATACACGGATGCACGCAAAACGCTAGTATTTCACAGGAAATCGGCCTGATTTTGACCGAAAATAATAATGATTTTCTTCGATTTTCCGAATGTTAGAAGCACAATATTTCACTGAAATAAATATTTTCTGAAAGCACACAGTCTCAGTGACACTGTATTAATAGATTTAAGGGATATTGAGAGCAGTTATTTTACAATGACGAAAAATGTAAAATTTGAGCCTATTTCGACTGCTCGCTTCCATAGGCCAGTAGAGGTAAAATATCGTAATTGCGGCTAGTTCACTCAAGGAATCCATATGTATTGAAATATTGATACAAAACATTGAACACTTTTGCACGACGACTCGGAAACTACCAGGCCTGAAATTGTGATTCCTGGTCAAAGATAACCTTACGCGCAATGCTCGAAAACATTACATCTTTATTATTGTTTATCCTCACAGACATGCCATGAGAATATCATTAATTTTGTGTTCTTCAAGTGGCTCTGCAAAACACAATCAAGCACGACAATCATCAATAATTAATCAAGAATTTAAAATTTTAAGAAGTATGTCAGCATATAGGCCTATATATGGACACTACCGAAATTCGCGGCGTGAATCCCAATTTCCAATAATTTTCCAGGTGCTATTTAACATGTTCTCAGAGTCGACCAGCCATCTACATACGAGTGTCCTCAACACAGTTTGAGCATAACATAACATAACATAACAATGAGCATTTATATAGCGCTCTTACACATTATACAATGGTACCACAGCGCTTAACAAAATTAAAACATAAAATTAAAAATAACAGTGTTAAACATCACTCGCACTATGACGGTGAAATAAGTGAGTTATTAACATCTTCTTAAATTGAGTCAGTGATGAGGCATGCCTGATGTGACGCGGTAAATTATTCCACAAAAATGGGCCGGAGGCATAAAATCCTTTTTTGGAGATAGTGAGACGAGTTTTAGGTACAGTGAGAATCCGAGTGTCAGAGGCAGAACGAAGACCACTTCTTTTAGGTACATAAGTACTAGTAAGGTCCTTAAGATAACAAGGCGCGCCATCATTGAAACATTTATATACAATAGTCAGGATCTTGAACTCAATGCGCGTTTTAACAGGCAGCCAATGTAACTTGTGGAGAAGAGGAGTTGCATGATCACGTCTTTTAGCATTATAAATGAGTTTGGCTGCTCGATTTTGGAGACGCTGTAGCCGTTTAATATCTTTCGCAGAAGATCCCTGTAAGAGAGAGTTGGAATAGTCGAGCCGCGATGTAACAAGTGCGCGTATGGCGTGATGACATGTTGTTTCATCAATAAACATCCGAATACGAGAAAGATTCCTAAGGTGAAAATTCAAACTGCGACAAATGTTAGTAACATGATGAGACATGTTTAAATGGCAGTCAAATTCAACACCAAGATTGCGTACATGGGGGGACGGTCTGATCTCAATATCACCAACACGAAGTGAGATGTTGCATAGTGACTTTAAGGCTCTTGGGTTGGCTGCAATGAAAAATTCTGTTTTATCACTATTCAAGCAAAGCATATTTTGCGACATCCAAGATTTGATATCCTCAATGCACGCAGATAACATAACAAGAGCATGGTCAGCATCCCCTGACTTATTTGGGTCAAATGAGATGTACAGTTGTGTATCATCAGCGTAAAAATGGAACTTTATGTGTTTGTAACGTTTGATTATATCACCAATCGGATGTGTGTAGAAAGAGAACATTTGTGGGCCAACACAAGATCCTTGAGGCAAACCGAAGTTGAGAACATGCGAGTCAGAAAACTCATTGGCAATTTTAACCTTGCATATGCGTCGATAGAGATACGAACGAAACCAGCTCACAACATTTCCTCTAAATCCAAAATCATTTGACAATCTGTTAGTTAGGATATCATGATCAATCGTGTCAAAAGCTGCTGAAAGGTCTAATAATACAAGAAAAATAGCACGCCGGTTGTCAAGTTCGCACACAATATCACTTTTCACTTTTAATAATGCTGTCTCCGTGCTGTGCTTGGGCCTATACGCTGACTGCATCTTCTGGCGTAGATCATTCTCACTAACATGATTATTTACACGTGACAAAGCAGCTTTTTCAATAATTTTGCTTAAAAATGCTGTGTTGGATACTGGACGGTAGTTCTTAAGCATGTTCTTGTCTAATGATGGTTTCTTTAAGAGTGGTGTGACAATGGCATCCTTAATTGCCATAGGAAAAGTGCCTGTGGATAGTGAGGTATTAATAATGGAAACAAATGCCGGAAGAAGAGTTTGAATATTATCTTTAAGGAGCCAGGTAGGGATTGGATCAAGTCCACAAGATTTGTTCGGGGATCTTTTAATGAGCGTCAAGATTTCATCCTCATCGGCTGGAGTAAACTCATTCATTTCCGCAACAAGCGTGTTAATCGTGGGTAATGAAGCAGGTTGGCGAGGTAGCTGTGAGTCATTAACACCTTTGATCTTATGCCGTATCTTTACAATTTTCTCACTGAAGAATCTACTGAAGTTATCACTCAGGGTTTTCATAGATTCAGCATAGGGAAGTGATGTTGTATTCCGGTTAAGAAGGGTGTTGATGGTTCTGAAGATTGTTTTTGTGTCAGCTGTAGCAAGCTTATCCGTGTAGTACTTGGCCTTTTCTGATCTGCACATTTTAGAGAAAGAGTGAACGTAATCCAGATAAAATTTATGATCATTCGGATCACGTGATCTCCTCCACTTACGCTCTAGTTTCCTACGCTGTCTGCGGGCTCTATGGATTTCATCAGTGTACCATTTGGGTTGAGAAATGATTCTACGTTTGCGACTCATGGCAGGGCAATGACGATCAAGAATTTCCACAAGTACCTTGTTATAGTGATTGACCATATCATTGAGATTTGCGCTTACAGGAAATTCCTTGAAAGACTTTTCTAGATCTTGTGAAAAAGCAGTATGATCGAGTTCATGGTAATTCCTGCAGTTAGTAACAACCGTAGCACTGATAGGCTTAGAAAAGTCGATAACACAGCTGACCATGTAGTGATCCGAGTTGAGTATATCACAAACATTTATATTGCGCACAAGAGCGTCTTCTTGGCGAGAAATCAAGAGATCTAATGTATGACCTTTTCTGTGAGTTGGTCCATGGACATGTTGTTCAAGTCTAGCGGCAGCAAGTGATGTAAGGAAGTGGGAAACGTCATACTTATTGGGATTATCCACATGAATATTATAGTCACCACATAAAAAGAGCTTCCCTGAGAAAAGAGACACCTCATCTAGGAAGTCATCGAATTCCTTAAGAAAATCAGGGGTCTTGAGCTTGTTTTCCGTAGAAGGTGGTGGACGATAAATAACCACAAACAGAACTTGCTTTTTGGGGTCCGTGATTGCAGCAAACTCAAAGGTTGATGGATGGACATCAAGACTGGCAAAGGATAAATTCAAAGATGATCTGAACACGATTCCAATGCCTCCATGTGGATCAGCACCACGAGGAACATTCAGAAAGGTGTAGCCCCCTGGAGTACATTCAGATATTATAACAGGGTCTTCAGTGTGTAGCCAGGTTTCTGTAACAAACATCAAGTCAACATTTTTATCCATAATGTAATCGCGTAAAACATAAGACTTGTTGCCAACACAATTATACCTCTTTAATTTTTTTCTGATACATCGATCACTGCAGCTGCATGCATTTATCCAACATACCATTGGCCGAGAACTCACGACGTGCATTAATTATAGGATTATTGTTAATTGTTAATACAAAAGGCCCACCACAGCTGATCAGATTCAAAAGATATTCCATGACTTTGGTGATTTCGAAAACAACTCCAATGACGAGAAAACATCTGACATGACAATATTACTAGAAGACATAACATTTTCCAACGTCACCTACAATTAAAGTGTTCGGCATAATGATCAAAAACAAAGATAGATTTCATTCCATCTTCCTTACCAACACTCTTCCGACCTATGGGTCATCGGCGAGAGCTCTGTTCAATCACGAGTCATTAATATAGAACTGTTCGCATACCGCAAAGTGTAGCCGCTCTCGTATAACGACATTACCAACGAGTCTTGACCACCAAGTGAATTTCTAACGACTGTCTTCGTAGTCTTCTGAAATCGTGAAATAAATTCGCTTGATTACATCGCGCGCTGCACCTTCAGAACGCCCTGACTGATGAGCAGCATAGTCGTCAGTTGATCAGAACGGTTTTTTAATGTCAAATCATTCTTGAGGAATTAAGGAATTGACAAGGGTCTACATCAATCAACATCATCAGAGAACTCTACCAAAACCATACGCATTCATTTTTAAAACAACGACATGAATACAGCTCGATTGATACGGCGACGAGGTCATGTCGCACTCGTAATCCAATAGGAATCATATGAAGACCGTAGCTAGAACATCATAACCTTGATCTCTGCATTATTAAAGAATTATGGCCAATTTGACATCGATTATTAAAGACCTAACAGTACACCAAGTTTGATCGGACATTAGAGTTCACAAAAGCCATTCTTAATTATTATCTCTCTAAAATCTCAAGATTGAAAAGTCAATCTTAAAGATTGTGCTGAGGGAAGGATCTTAAAAGATTGAAAATGTTCAATCGAATAGTCTGAGTGAAAATATTGAAATGCCACTCTATTAGCTATTAGATTGAATATTTTCAATCTTTTGAGATCCCTCCCTCAGCACAATCTTTAAGATTGACTTTTCAATCTTTTGATTTAAGAGAGAGCATCAATTCTAATCTATGCATACATCTTTGAAATGTCATTCTAAAACCCGGACGGACATGCCCTGGAACCAACTTTAGCACTCCATCAAAAGCAAACCAGCAGAATCAGAGGCATAAACACAAAGTCTCACATTTCTCTATTCAGCGATATTCCATCATGATACTTACATCCAGGTAATCTCTGACTTTGAGTAGTTGCTTCCTGACATTCCTAATGGAGTCTGCAATAGCCCACATACCGTAGCTGGTATGGATCTGTTTCGTGCTATAATACTCATATAATCTGGCTACGTCATCGTCTTTCTCCTCCCACATTGTCGATTCAGGTTCTATCCGGTAGAGTCTTATACAGAATGCTGGAGCAATACGGTTCACTAACAGAGTTTTGTTGAAAGATGCAGGGAGAGGCTTTCCAACCCGTGGAAGGAGGAGAGTATCACGTCGCAAGACTATTTGACTTTCCTTGGTGCCTTCAGCGTGACATAAACTCGAGTAATTCTTCACCAGTTCCCACCATCTAAGCTCATCTAGCGTGCCAATCCAGATATAGAAACCCCATCGACAAGCCCTTTCCAATACCATGTAAGCTAGTCGTGCCATATCGGAGCGTGGATCCCTCACATCTGGCTCATAACCAGTGCTACTCTTCCGGATCATGAGTGCGGTTATGAACTGAAGTTCTGGTTTACGCTTTACCAACATAACATCAACTTTTGGCTGGATAATTGTACGGCTTCGCATATACTTCACTTTCGGATGTTCATACTCAAGAATAGCCTGGTCCAAATCTTTTTCGTGTCTCGACAGAAGATATGTCATGGTTTCGTAAAAACGTCCTTGGAAGAACCGAGCGTCTTTAAGCAATTCTTTCTTGCCCATTTCGATGTCTTGTAGAATGATGCCATGGAGAGCCAGACACGTGTCTTTCATAAGCTGCTCACTGTACTGGTAACTGTCGCTGATATTAGGGTATTTGGATGCCAGATCCCTTGCCTTCTTGTACTCGTCTACCTCCGCCATTTCACTGTAGAAGATAAAATGAAATACAAATTAATCAAAAGTTTGATTTCATATTCTAATTTGAAAAAAATAACTACACTTGGTGGTTTTAAGATGATGAGGAGAGACTTTATGAAGACTATAATGAGAATCATCACATGTTAAGATCTTCTTCAATTGGTTTGTCCGCCTCTTCAGTTACCACTTTATCTTTCTGGTCTAAGAGCGCTCAAAATACACTCGGTCCGAGGAAAGAATCCGAGAACACAGAACTAAAGTCCTCGGTAGCCGAACACGCAGTGAAAGAAAACCACATCATCAAATGGGAGGACTCAAAGATCATCGCCAGAGATGAGACTAGAAACACCAGAATTTGGATTCGGAGGATAGGCATCAGCACAGACCAACACAAGCACCTAATGAATGGCGACGAGGGGCGTACCAACTCAGTCATCTTTACGACTGATCCAGAGGGCGTCATCAAGAAACAGACTTGAAACGCTAGCTCTGGATCAAACACTATATCCACTGAGGAAGACAACATATTCGTCGAAACCCGTATGGAAAATAAAGTAAGTTTCCTACTTGGAAGATTCATATGATGTTCTTCTGAATTCCTGATGAAACTATTCCATAGTCTTGGAAAGTGGTTGCATATGAGTTGTGATCATGGTACTTAATAATTGCATCTCGTAAAGATCTCGGAATAATCATGTAAACCCTTCACACTGTACAGTACCCTTCACACTCTACGTTTTACAGAATAAATTGTATTATGATATGGGTTGGAGGATATTCCAGAAGTTTGCCAAAGATCTCTTATCAGGATCTTAGTTGCACTGCTGTTCAATTTGTCAGAAGTTTACTCCGTCCTTTCTCCCATTTCCCTGTAAGTGTCTGTGCTCCGTTAGTCTCGATGTCCTCTCTCTCTTGATAGGAATCATGACGCCCTACTGCTTTTATGAAATACATGACGTGCTTGGTCTAGGTCTATACTCGATAGCTTTTCTGGACATCATGCGATATCTTTATTCTATACTACAAGAGACGCAGATTGTACAGGGTGTCCCAACATTTTCGAAACCTTTTTAAAGATTTGTATTTCTCTTAAAATAAGTCGCGGTACCAAATTCAAAACATATTTGGAAAGAGAAAACTTATATAGAATCATTTTGATACCAAACATGACTCCTTTTTGAGGCCCTGAATATAAACCACACGCTGAAAGGTCTGGGCACCTAACTTGCAATACCATCAAATCGATTTGCCAGACGCACTGATGAAAAAGTGACTGTAATCAGATGCAGCGTGTTCCTCACATTCCATTCATGTGGATTTTTGTTTAAAATTGTTTTCACTCATTAAATATTGCGCACGCCATTATTGATATTCATAATAAGGATTATATCAATCTGAAATTAAAAAGTTTCTTTTGTAGAGAACTTTTTTCTCTTCCCTCCTCATTCCGTTTATCGCGTCTTTGACTTTATTTAGCTCATTATACGCTTTTAATTTATATAAAAATACAGTTTTACAGTTCGGGATACTTTCGTCTGTATTTTGACAAAACAGATAGCTGATGCAATGAATTTGATACCAAAACAATTCTACAAGTATTCCCTATCCAAATATGTTTTTGTTATTTTGATACTATGAAAAGGTTTCGAAACTTTTGGGACACCCTGTATTTATTTAAGTTATTTTCATGGTTCCTTGCCATTCATCAGTGTTCACAATATTGCTTGACCTTCTTAAGTAGCACCCGTTTGCCTTTCACTTCATCACTGTAACGGGTTCTTCATGTTTCCTTTTCCATTCAAATATATTTTAATATACCAATAATCTAACTTTACACTCGGTCCACAAGGAAAGAATCCGAGAACACAGAACTAAATTTCTCGGTAGCCGAACACGCAATGAAAGAAAACCACATCATCAAATGGGAGGACTCAAAGATCATCGCCAGAGATGAGACTATAGAAACACCAGATGGATACGTGAATCCAATTGGATTTGGAGGAAAGGCAGCACAGACCAACAAAAGCACCTAATGAATGGCGACGAGGGGTGTACCAACTCAGTCATCTCTACGACTTAGTGATCCAGAGGGCGTCATCATCAACTTCTGGTGACGTAATCAAGAAACAGACTAGAAACGCTAGGTCTGCATCAACACAATCCACAGAGGAAGACAACAGATTTGTTGTCGAAACCCGAATGGAAATAAGTTTCCTACTTGGAATTTTGTAACGAAAATTCATATGTTCTTCTTAATTCCTGATGAAACTATTCCATAGTCTGGATAAGTCATGTAAGTGGTTGCATACGAGTTGTGATTATGGTACTTGATAATTGCATCTCGTAAAGATCTCGGAATAATCATGTACCCTTCACACTCTACGTTTTACAGAATAAGGTGTATTATGATATGGGTTGGAGGATATTCCAGAAGTGTGCCAAAGATCTCTTATCAGGATCTTCTGTTCAATTTGTCAGAAGTTTACTCCGTCCTTTCTCCCATTTCCCTGTAAGTGTCTGTGCTCCTAGAAGTTTCATGCAGTTATTTCCTCATCCTTTTACAGTTTTGGTTTGCCATCCGTTAGTCTCTATGTCCTCTCTCTATCAAGGAATCAGGACGCCCTACTGCTTTTATGAAATACATGACGTGCTTGGTCTAGGTGTATACTCTATACTCCAGCTTTTCTGGACATTATGATTTTCTTAATATTCTATACTTATAAGAGACGCAGATTGAACAGTGTGTCCCAAAAGTTTCGAAACCATTTTAAAGATTTGTATCTCTCTTAAAATAATTCGCGGTACCAAATTAAAAACATATTTGGAAAGAGAAAACTCGTATATATAGAATCATTTTGGTACCAAACATGACTTCTTTTTGAGGCCCTGAATATAAAACACACGCTGAAAGGTCTGGGCACCTAACTTGCAATACCATCAAATCGATTTGCCAGACGCACTGATGAAAAAGTGACTGTAATCAGATGCAGCGTGTTCCTCACATTCCATTCATGTGGATTTTGTTTCAAATTGTTTTCACTCATTAAATGTTGTGCACAACATTAATGGATATTCATAATAAGGATTATATCAATCTGAAATTAAAACGAATCTTTGTAGAGAACTTTTTCTCTTCCTACCTCATATCGCATCCTTGACTTTATTTAGTTCATTACACGCTTTTAATTTATATAAAAATACAGTTTTACAGTTCGGGATACTTTCGTCTGTATTTTGACAAAACAGATAGCTGATGCTGTGAGTTTGGTACCAAAATAATTCTACAAGTCTTCCCTATCCAAATATGTTTTTATTTTGATACTACGAATTATTTAATCGGGGATATAACGTTTTGAAAAGGTTTCGAAACTTTTAGGACACCTGTATTTATTTAAGTTGTTCAGGTTTCACTTATATTCGCCTTTTCATGGTTCCTTGCCATTCATCAGTGTTCACAATATTGCTTGACCTTCTTAAGTAGCATCTGTTTGCCTTTCACTTCATCACTGTAATGGGTTCTTCGTGTTTCCTTTCCATTCAAATATATTTTAATATACCAATCATCTAACTTTCTTGTAGTCGTCGTCGTTATCATATGAACCGATCTATGATGATGATGATGATGATGGAGCACTATGTACAGAAATAAGCCTATATTTATATACATAATAAGCCTGTTGCTTCCTCAATGCCACCAGCAAGGATCTTTGGTCGCTTCACCACGTTTGTACGTCCCGGCCTTCCATGTTCTTTGGATGATCACCTGTTTAAGTTGTTTCCATCTCTTCCCGCATCTTTTCTGGCATTAAGTATCTACAATTTGCTGTGAATGATCTTAGGGTAGTTTGATCTCCAAACATGTTCAACCTGGTAGTTGGCGAATTCCTTGGTCTCATGTTCTATTATGAAATACCCATACTTCTCGAACACCACATCCACATCAGACACTACTTATGGTGCAAGCTATAATTGGTGCAAGCTATTCCAACATATACCAATCTTCTAATATGTTTAAGTTGTTCAAATGGACATCTCACCCTCCACGTAGGTTAATTATATGGTCACTTATTAGTCTAGATAAAAAGTATGGAAAACATGGTGGCCTCTTCTGAAGCTATTAGATATACATGTATAAGATCACAACATTTTCACCGCTTATTTTCTGCTTTATGATCACATTGA